>SNQJ01S0094096.1:2123-13645 GCA_010110895.2 Picea sitchensis
ATCGTGTATCATCTCTATTCTACAGGATTATCTAATATTTTGTATGTCATTCCTTTTGCAGAATAGATCTTATTGAACAGGAGATGAGGCTAAATAAAAACTCGACACTCGTCTTTCAAGAATTTAATTTCTCTAAAAACAGGTGATAAATAAAAAATCTCCCTTGCTGAAAATTCAAAAGAAAAATAAGGTATGAGTTCCTACTCTTCTTTATAGTCCGAATAAAATTTTAAAAAAATTGATTGAAATAAACATGAAGGAAGTTTTCTCATGATGAAATTATCACCTAACCTAAAAGTCGGAGATGTATAAAATTATAACTTGAAGTGTCATGTTGATAAATTCTAAAGCCATCTTTCATATAAAAAATAAAAATAATAATAAATAAACTCGAAAGAAGTCTGAACTTAATACACAAACTTGCGTAGGATTAGGAAATTTTTGTTTCAGATCCTCTGAATCCTTGATTTGGTTATTTTTTCCTCTCCCCAAGTTCTATCCACTTCAGATTTTATTTCTCCTTTCTCATGCTTTAGTCTTCATGGAAATAAAGAGACTTACCTTGACTCTAAAAACTCAAAAGCATATTTTCAAAACAAGATTAGGCAAAAATATTTACGTTCCTTTGATTTTTATTGAAAAAGTATGTCTAGGCTAGTCCTGATAATTTTAGCTCTGATATCAGATTTTAAACTGACAAACTCGCTTATGGTTTATCCCTAAAAATATTAAAATTCCCAAAATATTTCTCCTATAGGCAAAGGTGTATTGAAAATTGGAAGAAAGTTGGTTTCGGAGTATTCTTAAAATTGTTGACAAGCCTTATTTTTTGGTTTAAATATTTTAAAAATACATCATCCCTTGTATGTTACATACAAATTGATTTCCCCCACTTCAAAATGTTAAAATAGAAGATAGATGGTGAAAGGAAATTCATAATTCGATTTCCCCCATCTTGTACAAAAGAGATGATGAAAGGAAATTCATATATCGATTGCCCTCATCTCAGCGAAATGCAAAATCATAAATAGAAGTGGTGAAAGGAAATTCAATGGGAGAAGTAGATAACTTCACTGGGGTACTAAACAGGCTCGTCGGCAGTGAAACAATATCTATGATATATGTAAGGTTGGCATACATATCTATATATCATACTCTGTTATCTAGTTCTCTTTCCAGTGATATTTACATACTGGACCAACTAGGGATTCCCTAAATAATTGCATTACATATGATTAACCTTGAAGAAAACAAAGTCGGTCGAAGCCTGATATTTTGGTTAAAATTATTTTGATTATATTAAACAATTCCGAAATCAATTTTAAGAAAAGGAATTTTTTAGTAGCCTAACTTGAGATCAATCATTAAGTATGTTTTAAAATTTTTGGATTTGGATGAGTTCATTTTTCTATGTATGATTAATTCTTAAATAAAACCAAAAAATGTTTTTCAAAAAAGCAATAATGACTCCATTTACCCAATAAAGGCACTTGGTCTACTATTCTTTTGTGCCTCACAGGGAGCCTCAATCCCCATATGGAACATATGTTAGAACACTTATAATTTTTCAACTTTTATTCTTTTGTTTTTACCTTTTAAAAATAAAATTTTACTAAGAAGAAAAAAAACTTAGGAAATTACCTTTTTTAAAATAAATTCATTGGCCATTATATATTAATAAAGCGCTTACAATAACACATGTCAATGAGTTTTACTATTTGATCAAACGGCTCTTGTGATATCCGAAATATAAAATCCGCCCGAATTTTAAAAGAAAAGATTTAACGGGCACTTCGGAGCTTCGTGCTTCAGGAGTTTCAAGAAATCTAAAACACAAAAACCCTGAATCTACGAAGTTCCGAATATTTTACCTAGTGACAATTTCTAAAAGGACTTACAAATGAGTCATAAGACACGTGTCTTATAATCTTTTCTGGGCCTGACACATGGCACTTATTTTTAACATTTGTGTCAGATTATTCGCTTGATTTCAAGTGACACATGTCACTCCTTTTTTGGCACGTCACCAAGAATGACGTCATATCTGCCATGTCACTTTAGGAGATTGTCCTTTGGGAGTTTAAACAAAGATTGGGTTCAAAAACCACTGAAGTAATGAATATTACAAAAAAGTAAAGTGTTTTAAAGAGTTAATAAAACATTTAATAACTTTAATTAATCATGATTAAGTGTTAATTAATCACTTCGCAATTTTGGGATTCGGGAGATTTCTCTTTTGCTACATCCAAAACTCTCGAATTTCGAACCGCCAAAGTACGAACCGCACTTTTAAAAAAATGAACTCTCAGAGCTCTGAAGCTCTAAAGTTTTGAAGCCTCGAAATACATATAATGGTTCGAACGACTACTCTGGGAATTCGGCCTTCGGAATATTTCTATCATACCTCATCCAAAATCCCCAAGTACCAAACTTCTAAAATACTTAAGGCTAATAAAACATTTAAAAGCATGATTAATTAAAACACAAAATTGATTAATTAGAGATTAACTTCTCTGTGAATTCGGCGTTCGAGAAATTTCTTCCCTGTCTCATTCAAAACCTTCGAACATCAAACCGGCGAAGTATTAATGTCATTTTTGATTGGGTAAATTTAACGATTTGAATAAATATTTTGAATCGTCAAGTAATAAATTCCATTAGATGTTTAATAATTTCTTTGTCAGTAAATCAACATGAATATTGCTAGACTTTATGAATAAAACATTTTGAATTTCAAGTCATTTTACCATTTTCAATTAGAATGTTTCCTTGCAGTATATAGCTTACAGACTTCTCTTGTTACAGAAAGGATAATTTCATTTCCCAGAGGATTATAGTGCCACACAAAGTTGGAAAGAATCAATATGCATCAGATGATGATTCTAATCCAAACACAAACATTCTATCAGACACTACTCTGCGAATCACATATACCATTAAATATTGGAAGCAAGTTTATGATATCTTTGAGCATGAGATTATTAACTATCTAGATGATTCTACCGAGGAATACGATGAGTCATTCTCAGCCAAGCTCATATTGGTAGCACAGTAAGAATTGCACAAGATTGTTGCATGACCCAAGATTTTACCCTACAATGATATGATAATCTAGGCTCTGGAGCACATCGACATTCAAACCAGAAGTGTTATCAGTCATCAGAAGACCTATGTCGGCTCTTTTTGATTGGATAACTTACAAGTAATGTATAAACTTTCTGCTACATACAAATATACTTACAATGCATCATTTATCCTAGATTTTGAAAGAAAAGAATGCATTCAATATGACATGAGAGGTCATGATATAATCAAGTCATGGTGGGGACATCTAGACAAATTCAAAACCGATGCTCATGGTATGTATTCCACGGCGTCCTTAGATGCTCATATATTATATATAGCCTTGATGCTCTGTCGTTTATTCGAGAAAAAGAACCCTGCACATTTCTCAATTGAGTGGGTGGCTATAATGAATGAAATAGTTGAGGGATATACTTTCAATTGGGATAAAATGTTGTCTCGCAACCTGGCTAAGGAGATCATTGAGTATCAATGATTGAAATCAAAAGGGAAAACTGCTCATTTTTACATGTCTTCATATGTCATGGATGCCATTTTTTTTATGACCCCATTCCCCTTGATGAAATGGAGTTGGACCCCAGCTAGTTCTAAGCCTATACATTTCTACCACTCCAAACCATGGGAATAAAATGCTAAAGATTTCTTTTATGAAATCTGTCACAACGTAGTGGTACTGATTCATACAGTTATCTATGGCCACCCATCGCCCGGGATTTCAGAGAAGATTATGGAAAACTTAGGCACATTTGCAGACTGGTATATTGAGGAGAACTTCTCCTACATTTGATTGTTTGGTTGTTCTGTTCCCCCTCATGCCCTTCCACAATTTTTACCTGACAGACTGGTGTGCAGAGAAGTGGCATACCAAACAATAGTAGGAGGTATCACCAAGGAATTGAAAGCGGCTCAGAAAAAGGTATGGCCAACTTTTCCCATTCAGGTTGGTATGTTTACATTGTTAGATTTTGGTCATACCAAAGTCGACATTGTAGCCATGGAAGATGTCAAATTAGTTGACATCGAATTCAAAATACATGATCCACATAAAGTTGTAGAGAATCATTTGGCTCAATACAACTTGAAAAGGTACATCCACGAAGAGTCTCCTTATGATGAGATTTTCAGGGGGGTTAGATCCTATGAATAAGTTCAAAGTAGATTCCAAACTCTGCCTCCTAACCAACAAGATGGTTTCCTCATATTCCAAAAGCATAGACAAAACAAATTTCCTAAGATATTACAAGGAGATTCAAGGCCCATGCCATCTTCACAAGAAGCTAAATCCACAGAATCTCGACCAAGTTGCTCCACTAAAAACAAAGTTGAAGAAGTTGTAAAGATTTCAGGAGGGTTATTTAAAGAGATAAAAACATCACTATTAGGTATGAATGATCAACAAATATTAACCTAGTTTGAAGCTTTCATGAATCAGGGACAATTTTTTTCTCATTCAACACCAGTTACTTCTACTGGCACCCCAAGCACAATAGGTCCAGAAAGATCCACAACAATTATTTCTCCTATTCCCTCATTAATCCCTTTAGAAGCCATTTTTGGAACTCCTAGTTCAAAGATCGTTCATGTAAATGATCTTATTCCTATCTTGCCTGAAGAAATGTCTCCTTCCAGTTTTTTTTTCAACAAGAAACGGAAAGCTATTGTAAAGAGAGAATCTCAGCAAAAAGATGGAGTTGTCACTAAAAGGCAGAAAATACTGTATGATGGAAAAGACAAAGATGATCCTGAGTTTTCTAAGGAGGTTATAGATTCATTAGGGGATTTTTCCACTGCCAACCAATGGTCCATGGATAATCTGACCAAACAACTGCAACAAAAATCTCTCTTAGTGGAACAATTGCAGAATGAAATACACAGTACAGAATAGATTTTCAAAAGCAAGATGACTCAATACATAGATCAAATCAGGGTTAATTATCAGCATCAGATGAAGCAGTTATAAGAGAAACTCTACTTGATTCACCAGATTTCACAGACTAGCAAAGGCATGATCACCTAGCGGTACAATATGATAGAAAAAATGCAAGACAAATTATCCCTAACAAAGAACACAACAATAGACATCACTGCTTTCAAAGCACAAGCATTTGAAATCAATGAGAAGATGGAATCTTTCCAACATGATCTATATCAAAAGATGGATACTATTTAGAAATTCTATCAAGCAATAAATATTTATCTTAAAAGTATTTATGTCAAAGAAAAGTATGGATGTGTGGCTAGATCCAAGTTTCAGGAATTCATCATATGGAGGTAGAAATCCAATATCCCTGGTCTCTCCCCTTTCTCACAATATGAATAAGTGAAGGGTGAAATGGCCTTGAAAGTTTGGGAAACAAATATGGAGTAAAGAAATAAACTTTCCATAGATGCAAAGGAGGCTTGTCTAGAGACATTATCTTCTGTAAATAAAAAATGGATTGAATTTGAAGAAAATTATATCTCAGAGGCACTAGGGCAGATTGAAATAGAAATGGATAAAGAAAACTCCAAAAAAAAAAGGAAAATATTCAATATGACATTCAACATATGAATCAAATTGATTTTCTCAATATTATCGAGTTGTTGGTGAAGCCAGATTTATAGTATCAAATTACATCCTGGGAAGTGAAGAAAATCTAGGAAAAGCTGCCACTAGTACAAAAGAAGATGTTTTCCTTTGAATTGAACGAGAAAATTGAACCTTCAAGATTTGTGGTAGACTTGATGGACATGTGTACCCAATTCAATGAACATAGGAAAGTGAGTGCATCTAGGAGCAAGTGAAGGAACATATGAAGCACCAGCACATCAAATCAAAACTCAACAATATCTGCATTATGTTTTTCATTCGGATTGTATTTTATCCTTAGAGCAGATATTGTGGAAATTCCAACTACTTTTAGTTGAGACAATTTTGTATAAATATATAGATTTTAGATCTATTCAAGGTTGTTTCTATCCTAATGTAAAAGAGAGAACTTTTTGAATATTAATACAAGTGCAGACAGAGATTCTAAGTTTCGTTCCATTTGAGTTATGTGCTTTCTCTGTGTTTCCATGTCTTATGAATTTCCTTGTATATTTATTGAAGAGTGAATTATTACAATTTAGTATAACATCTATTGTGATCATAATATATCAGAAGTTCGTTCAGTAACAGTTTTTCCTCTGTTATTACTGTGAGTAAAAAAAAGACCTGTGACCTGTGTGAATTGATGCATTCTTAATCTCCTTTGAAGGGTACATATTCTATTTTTATTCTATTGCAAACAAGGTGATACTTATCTGTAACTTATACCTTTCTTTGTTTTAACAGTTTTTTAAATCATTTCTACATCACTTGAAATTAAAATTACAACTCAGATAACGAGATAAAGACTCTGTATTGTCTTATCATAAATTTCATTTAAATATAATTTCTCAGAAAACTGAAGGTAGAAGAAAGCACTTATAAAATCATTTCATTTAAAATATTTAATGCCTAAAATTATTCTTTGAGCCTTAGAATCAATCTCAATAACAACATATTTTTGGCGTCGTTATCGGGGACGGAGAAATGAAATCATTTTTCCCTCGGAGAATGAAAAAGTTAAATTTTGGTCTTTGATGGTGAACAAAGATTGAATACCTAATAAGTTTCACTTTATATTTCACCTAGAGACTCCATTATAGGCAAAGGTGGCATTTAGTCGAAAAAATACCAGGAAAAACCCAGACAAAAAGCAGACTACGCCAGTTTCGGATCCCGAAAATTTGTTGAAACCAAAGGGATATATCAGACAAACTTTTGCATCAGAAGGTAAGATCTACCAACCTAGGGTTATGCAAGTTAATGTTAATATTCCCACTGAAGAACTAAGTCTTAAAGAAAAATATAAACAAGGTCATTCTGCAGAAGCATCAACAAGTAAATATGAAGTTAAATTAGAAACTCCAAAAGGAATTATTCCTTAAATAAAATTTGAGATTGTCTAGACCACCCCTATTTCATTGATAGATACTTTTACTAGCGAAAACAAAGAATCCATTTCAATCCCTACTATCATGTGTACACAGTCGATTCTTTCTCTTCCCGAAGTAAACGATTTTGTTTCCAAAAACCCTGAAGATTACTTTTTATACTCAGATTCATCCCCTATCACTTCTCCTATCTATACATCTAGTAAATCTGAGTGATCAAGTTCAAGATCCCTTTTTTCCCTGATTTAGATATTTCATCTCCTTACGATCATCTTTCTAAACTTTGTTCACACCGTCCCGAAGTATCCAAAAAAGTTATAAGAGTTGAAACTTCATTGAAATACATTAACGTAGACCGAGACTCCCCAAAGTATATAGGTGGAAAAAAAATCCATGTTTAAACTTCAATTTTTTGTATTTATAATGGGAAAAAATTAAGTTTAAATTCAAGTTTTTTAAAATTTCTTACCTTATAATCATTTACAAAATAAAGTGTAAAATAAATTTGACAGGGCAGGTGAAATAAACATGTTTTGTTTTATTTAATTTACTTTTGGTCTTCTGCACAATGGGAAGGTGAAACAAACAATTGTGACAATTGGCCTCCCAAGAGAAACCCATTAAAAGTAATGAGAGTAGCAGTGAAGAGGAATAGGAAGGGAGATGTAAGGAAAAAGAGGGAAGGACATTAGAAGAAATTGAAGCTCGAAAAGGACAGCCTTCTTGAGATTGAGTGGATGAAGGATTTAATGTTCATGTTCACTCTAAGAGAAGGTGTCTCTGAGCCAGTAAGTGAGATGCTTGGAAACTCAGTAAGTCCAAGGGGAAAGAAAAGGAAGATACTGAGAAAAAAGAAGAATCAATAGAAAGGAAGCAATATAAAGAACCTCTGATCTGGACGAAGTCGTAGTTTGCACCACATTGTAGCAACCAAGAGTAAGTGGAGATAAACATGCGCTATTCCGAATCAAAGTTCAAGTGAAGAACCAAGCGTTAAATGCCTTGTTCAATAGTGGTTCTCAATGTAACTTGTTTTTCGAAACATTATTTGATGAGCTTAATCTAGAAACCTATGATATAGTACAACCAAGTTCACTAGTATGGTTGCAAGGGAAAAAGTTTATGAGAATCACTCGAAGATGTAAAATCAAGTTTTCCATTAGTGCCAACTATGTTGATGAGGTAGAATGTAAAGTTGCACCAATGTATGCCTACAGAGTGATGTTGGGTATCCCCTACTTGTGGGACATGGATGCTACCTTCTACAGGAGAGAAAACAAGTATTTCTTGGTCAAGTGTGGAAGTATATACCTCGTTAAATCACATAAAGATAGAGAGAACACAACTCCTCTAGTAGAGAAACAAGGGAAAACAAATAGGAAATAAACCATCTTTGTCAGCAATGTAATGGTGGATATGTTGAGGGAAATGGAATATGTGTGGTTCTATCTCCTTAACGGTCTATCGTTTGGGGACAAAAATCCTTCAAATGGGGAGGTGTAATGATCTGAATTGGATGTTGGAAAAAGTTTGTAAATGTTGTAAATAAACAGGTTTTTGTTTAATTTAATTTATTTTTGGTCTTCTGGCACAATGGGAAGTTGAAATGAACAATTGTGATTGTTGGCCTCCCAAGAGAAGTCCATTAAAAGTAATGAGAGAAACAGTGAAGAGGATAAGAAAGGAAGATTCATGAGAAAGAGGGAAGAACAATAGCAAAAATTGAAGCTCAAAGAGGACAACCTGCTTGAGGTTGAGTGGATGAATGCTTTAATGTGCATGTTTATTCTAAGCGAAGGTGTCTCTAATCCATGCCATTTGTAATTTTGTTTATTACCGTGAGTAACAATACATAGGTTCAATGTATAACTCACCCCTTTGTAATTTTCTCTTGAGAATAATAAAATAAACCCATTTAAATGTTGATATCCATAAGTTAATGCAATTTGTTCTTTGGGTCCTTTTGTTATGAGTTGCAGTGCTTTATGCATATGTTGTTAAAGTAAATTTTCATCCTGTAGCACCCATGCACGTAATTTATCATTGTTGAGTCTTTGTTTTCCCCATTGGTTGTACATAGCATTATTTTGTTACCTGGGTGAATTTTAACTTACTTGGACAAATTTGTAGACTCTTGGACGTAGTTGTTTTCTTATCGTGGGATGTAGAAATAACCCCTAGGTGTTTTTATTGATTGTGGGTTTCCAAAATCGCCCCCCAAACATTTTAAAATTGGCATGGAGTGGTAAATTCTCCCCAATAAGTGTATTGGATGTTGAAGAGTAATTTATCCCTCTAGATAGTCGTTTGGATAGTTTGGTCAACTTGTTCCACTGGGTTTCTCCACCCCCACATTTTTGGTCGAGTTCCCTTCCGCATTCAATCGATAGACATCCCTTGGTCGACCTGACTTGGTTAAATTTGACTTGGATAAATCCGACCTGGGTAAATTTGAATTGGATCAATTTGACTTAGTTGACTTGCATTACTTTCGACTCAACTTGCCACATCTTTCCAACTCATGTGTTTCTGAATTGACTTGTGGTTTGATTGGTCAAGAATTTCCCATAATCCAAAGAGCTGAGGTTATAATTTTTTTATTCCGTAGAAGTATTTGTGTTAGTGAAACAGATAGACCATAGGCCTATCTTTTATAGATCATAAGTTTCTTTTTAAAATTTCCCTTCCAATTTTTTCCCATCATTTAAATATGGTAGAAACATAAGAAACAAACATGGCAATACTGAATTAAAAAAACATCAATATCCATGGACCAAAAATCTTACCCATTGGATACAATTTGAAAATGAATCTGGGATATTGCATGCAAGTGACAAGAAATGTTCCCAAATCAAAGTCTTGCATGTTTTCATTAAGAAGTGTTCTCAAATCAAGATCTTTTCCTCCCTCTCAACCTTCAGTTTTCAGTCTGCGATATTGCATGATGAGATCATGGATGGAGATAGGTTTTTTCCAACATGCCCAAAAACCACATGTGACTCTTAAGCATGCCGACCAATGTGTGATAGGATTTATAACCAAGTCATGACTGCGTGATTTATAAGTTTACATGATAACATGTCGTAAAAGAAGAAGATCCAACAAAGGATAAGCCATGCAATATCCAAATCTCAAAAGTTGAAGGAGAAAGGGAAATAGAAGGTCCTAATCTCGATTCAAAAGATTATGTTGCACCATTAAATATCAAGAAGGTAAACATTGGAACTGCAGAAAACCCAAATATTGATAGCATCAGAGATTATTGGGATAATCAAACAGTAGAAAGAATCATAGAATTACTACGCGAGTACAATAACGTATTCCCAACGAAATTTTCAGAAATGAAGGGATTAGGAGGAGAACTAGGAGAGATGAAGATCCCTTTGAATCCAGAATCTGGACCTATAAGACACAAACCTTACAGATTGAATCCAATGTACAAAGAGAAAGTGAAGGAAGAAATTGAAAAAATGCTAGAAGTTGGTGTCATAGAACCTGTGGAAGAATCTGAATGGATCGGTCCTATGGTAGTGCTGGAGAAGCAAGGATGAATCAATATTTTTTTATATTTGAGAAAATCGAATGATGTTTTCCTACATGATCATTTTCCTACCCCATTTACAAACGAAGTTTTGGAGAATGTAGGTGGTCAAGAAGCTTATTCATTCACAGATGAGTTTTCAGGATATCATCAAACAAGGATTGCACCATAAGATAGATGTAAGACAACATTTTCTATAGAATGTGGATCTTTTCAATATACAGTCATGCCATTTGGGCTAAAGAATGCACCAACCATTTTTTTCAAGAGTAGTAGTAACAGATTTTAAGGACTTTAGTCATAAGTTTTTGGAGGTTTACTTGGATGATTGGACAATGTTTATCTTACTAAAGGACCATGTTGTAGTGCTAAGAATAATTTTAGATATATGTAGACAATGTCAGACATATTTAAATATTAAGAAATGTATTTTAGGTGCACCTTTAGTTATTTTGTTAAGCCATGTTGGACACATCGACTACACTAAGAGGGGGGGTGAATAGTGTAGGGCTCTTTTTCCCAAAATTCCTTAGTTAATAATCACAATTAACTCACTACTCATTGTTTTCATTTATAACCAATTAAATGTCAACACATATCATCAATATATCATCAACAAGTCATCACCACAAGGAACACAAAGAACACAAGATGTATGTACAATTTTCTTTTTATTACGGACTACAATCCTTGGGGTTTTTCAGAAACAAATGAATAGAGTACAAATCTACAAGAGCTCCAGATATATAATGAAAGACTCATCTTACACCCTCATCACCAACTAAGATGAGGCAACAATCCTCAACATATATCAATATGTACCATAAACAAGTGCATCAACCATGCACCAACCTGTGTCAAACAACCTGTAATCAACATGTACCATAAACAAGTGCATCCAACCATGTACCAAGTATATACCAATCATGTTTCAACT
>SNQJ01S0094096.1:13655-31472 GCA_010110895.2 Picea sitchensis
TTGGAATAATGCTTTGCTTCTGTCTTTTGCTATGCTCACAGTTTGTGAGAATTTACTCATGTATGCACTTTTTGTATTATTCTCGAATTAGCTCAAGGAGCAAAGGGAACTGGTCTCCCAATACATTCACCAGAAGGTTGGCAGCACTGTCATAGGTCACCAACCTTCTTCGGATTTGTAAATTCCAGATTCTGGCTGGCCAGAATGTCGATTAATGCAACATAACCGTTTTTGTCAAAAAAAAAAACACTGGGTCTCTAGACATAACACATGGATACAAGAAAAAAGACACCCTAAAAAGACATGGCTCAAGATGCACTATTGCATTACAACAAAATAATTCCAGTGGGTACTCGCATAATGGATGGATAAATGGAAGGTTCCAGTAGAAGGGAAGAAAGGGACAAAGGGAAAAGAACAAGAAAAATTTGTTAAAACGTAGAAATATAGTAGACCAACTGCAAATACTAGAAAAGAAGTCAAGCACATAAAATATATAGGTACTAGAACAACAAAAAATAAACCAAGGAAGAAGGAAACAGTACCGAGAGCCTCAATGCTAGGAAATAACAATGCAGAAAGAACCAATGGGGAAGCAAAAACTAAAAATGACATCTCAACTCAGGAGACAGGGATTGGAAGTGTATCAGAGGTCACACGACCTACGCAGACAAAAAAGAGGAAATCAACCATGCAGGTGGGAGAACAGAGGAAGAATATGAGGGAACATAAGAAGCCCATTGAACTCACAATAATAGAAGATGATGCAGAGTTAGTAGTTGATAAGGTACAAGACCAAGGAGAGGAAGCACTATATGTCATGGAATCTAAGAGAGAAGAACTCATGGAAAATATATTGGAGGTTAAAGCAGTTCTATAAAAATTATAGCTCATTGTCACACATCAGAGAAACACAACGCAGCAGGCGCCAATTCATGAAGAGAATGAGACAGTCCAGATAGAAATAGTGGAGAGCGTGACATTACAGATAAGACAAAATATGTTACAAATAGATGAGGAAACCGTGCAGCGACCCTTGAAGGATGTGGAACAATTGGACTTGGTGTTATCCAAGATTCCAAAAAAAGTATTATATAAGTTACAAATGAGCATAGCGCAAGAGGTTCAATCTAGAGCAAGGACGAATACAACAAACCTAGAGACAACCAGGGAAGTTAAGGAAGTGTTGGAAACCGTTCTTTCAAAAGTGCGACTAGAATGAGAAGAGGACAAATGACATGCATATAGTTTGGAGAAAATACTTGAAGAAGTCTTGTAGACAATTCCAGAGAGTGCACTAGTAGGGAAAATCAATGCAAAAGAAAATCTACAAAAGATCACGTAGGAAATGGATGAGTACAATAGGGAGATCAGAGAATTAGTAGAGAAAATGACACCCACTACCCCACCAAAAGTCATAATAGAAAGGGAACAATAGGAAACAGAACAAGATCTTCTTGCACTAGAAGTAAAGGACATAGTAGAACTGTATGAGAATACCATGCAACTGTGGACAAGCCTGGATGAAGATGAAAGAATCAAACAATGGAATCAGAAAGAAGAATAGTTGAATACAACAGTCTAGAATCTAAAGAAGAAGAACAAAACAATGCCTATCTCAAAGATACTGAGGGTCATGCAGGAGATGAAAAACCAAGAAATAGAAGTGAAGACAATTCAGGAGGAAAGGCAAACTAGACAGGCTTAGTTGGATCCCCTACAAAAACAAGCAGAAAAATTTATAACAGAGCTAGAAACGGAGAAAGCCAGAATGGAACATGTGCACATAGAAAGCATACAAGTGTTGAAGTATCATGTTACAATGCAGGTCGTGGAGACCCTCATAAAGAAGAACATACAGATGAAGGAAAAAGAAGATGAATTAGAAAACAAGTTTGAGGAATCGCAGAAATTAGTGCAGGAGGCACACACGACCTAAGTGGCTCGAGACGAGCCATGGGTTAGTGTTGGGGGCCAGTTGGAGAAAGAAAATTTTGGGGATAAGTGTAGTAAACAAGGAAGAAGAGTTAAGGAATAGTGTGCACCGAAAAATAAGGGACAAGCAGCGTGAACAAAGGGAAAATGAAGAAGTGCATCGATAAAGAAGGAAGATCAATGCAAGGGAGAGTTGGATTGAAGACCAACCACAGAGAAGATAGTTAGAAAGTGGAAAAGTAGATTCCACTTAAAATTAGGGTTTTGGAGTCATATTGTAAGGTTTTTAACCCATTTTGTAGTATAAATAGAGGATGTATGAGGTAGCTAGGGAGATCATACTTTTTCGGTGACTTTTTTCATGAGAAGAGTAATTAGAGCATCATGTTGAGTCGAAGTTTGTATTTTGTTGAAAGTTGTGGAGCTCAGATCGATTTAATGTTGAGATATAACTGAGGGTCAGGGCACAAGCTATGGAGCTTAGTGCGACGATGGTCCACCTCACCACTAAAATTATGTGCATTCCACATGCACCATTCACAACTTATGATGTAATGCACACAATGTTATTTTGATCAAGAATAAGAAATAAGAAGAAGATCTTTGTGGATGTAGCCCAGAGGGGTGAACCGCGGTAAAAATAGTGTCTTTATGTGTGAGGTGTTATTTTTATATGCTTTATAATGAGTTAATGGTTAGATGAATGCATATTTTAGGGTTTATTTGCAACATGCACTAGTATAATCATGCAGAATATATTTCATTCAATGAATAAAATGGTATACCTGATGACTGTGATGGTAGAATATGTGTTACAATAGAAGAGAAGTAAAAAAAACAACCCCAACCCCTTCCATGAATGCAGACATCTACGTCATGTAGTCACCCATAAGCCATCTCGGGTGAGAGTGCATTGTGCACTCTGTGTGCAATGTAGCCTTTTGGTTTACCAGAAGGGATGATAGTGAAAAGTTTCTTTTGGAGAACTAAGGTAGAACCCGGGTCAAATCATACAACCAACAAATTGTTTTATTCCACAGAAGTATCTGTTTTTGTGAGATGGGCATGCCATAGGTCTACTGTTTATAGATCAGATGGTACCAGAGCATATTTTGAAGGCTTGGAGAACACCTACATGGTAAACACCCGCAACTAGTACCAAAAAGGTGGGCAAGCATTGCTTCCAAGCCTATAAAGAAGCATAGCACCATCAATGGCAAGGCATCATTATGAAGAAGATGATAAGGAAGGCCAGAAGTTTAGATTGGCTCGACTAGAGAAAATCATTTCTACATTGACATAATTAGTGACACAACTGCTAGTAATGAAGGGTAAGGAAGCACACTCAGTAGAGACTAAGCATGAAGAACACAAGGCTAGCTCGGAGAGTTCCCAAGGTGAGATGCTTGGAAACTCAGGTAATGACAACAAATTTTCTTCACCTTCCAGTGCTCCTTTCAAAATTGAAGTGAAGCTATAAATACCCATGTTTAAGGGACAAACTAAGTTGAAGCCTTGGATACCTGGTTAAAATAATTGGAAGTTTACTTTGGTCTTTATCAAATAAAAGAAACACAACAAATCTTGTTTTCTCATTTGAATATGGTCGTACATGCTCTATTGTGGTGGGAGATTATATGGATGCAATGAGTGTTGATATTATGGTAGTTGCGGGAGGTATTAACCTCTACGTGTAATCTTTGACGAGACTAGAATATCCCGGGAAACAAGGAAAACCCTAAACAGATGTGTGAGAACCCTAGAAGACATGTCGGCTCAGCAGAATATATAATATTAAGGTATTATACTCCAGGAAGACAAATCGGCTCCACAGGAAAAAGATAAACAAAAAATATAATTACCAGAAAGTCAAGTCGACCCAGCAAGAAAAATCATGGACAAATTAGTATAAATAGAGGACATCTTGACTCATTTGTTCACTCTCTCGTACCCAAAAAACCAAAAACATTGTGCAAGTTTGGAGAAGGAGTGCAGTTGCAGCTACTGCATCTGAGATTTTTGGTCTTTGGTTATGGTTTGGACTTTCTGCCTTGGTTATGGTTTGGATTCTTTGTTTGGTACACTAGATTTGGAGAGAAATACTTTTTTTGGCTATTGGTTCTAGGGTTTTCTTCAAGAATTATTTTGTTTGTCAAGGTTAAGGTTCTCGGGGGTGGCCTTTGTGCCTATGGTTGGGTGACAATATTCCGATATTGTCTATGGAAAAATGAGCACATCTCTTTATTTCTAACAGATTATGGGCCTACACTATATTTAGACAATATAACCACTGGAAGATAGATTGGGAAGTTATTTGTTAAGCTCATTATGGCACCAATTACAACTACAGCTAGGCTTTCTGATTATGTAGTTGCAACAAACCCTAACCCTTGTGTTCAAACACTTAAGATGAAGCATTTGACCTAATTCCTTGAGATCCTAGTGCGCCCTAGCTTATCACACCTCTTGGTACTCTCATCTAGAAAAAACGCCAGGTTTGAATCTTTGGTCAAAGTCAAAGTCAAAGTCAAAGGTTGAATTCTCGTCAAAGTTGAAATTTTAGAGTTTCTAGCTTGTTCTAATCATTGAATCTTGTGATTGAGTTTCTAATCTCTTCTTTTTGAGATGGTATCTAGTTTCATATTGTAATACAAGTTGGATGATGCTACAAGATTTCAAAGGTATGCACTTGTATATGCTATCCAAGTAATATCATCTAGCAAAACATGAATGTGTTTGCAGGGAAAGTACTAAAGACATTTTCCAAGATGTAATCTTAGATTCAGTGCATTCAAGAGAACAAGTGCACCCTCCATAGAAATTGAGGCTTTGGGTTCTAGGTACCCTTATGAAATATGCTTGATGAACAATCCATGTGGAAGCTGTTATAGAAGAATTTTATAAGGATGATACAACTTCCATATGGGAAGAAATCAGAACAGATATAAACAAACTTAAAGAGACTCAGAGGAGTTAGACTCAAAGGAAGTCAAAAATAAAAAGGAAATCATAAGAGGCTTGTGACACTTTGTAGAAAGAAAAGAGAGATGCAGAAGACGAAAGCATGGACTCTCTCAAATGGAGGGAGTTGATCACATAATTCCAAAAGAAGAGAATGCATATTGCTCATTCAATAATGAAGTTGGGATTATGAGGTATTTAATCCCCAACGATATGATCCATTGAAGAAGAATCCATAAATACTATGAAGTATCCATCCATTTTCTTCAATGAAGTATCCATCCATGTTTTCCATTGGAAGTAGCAGCCATGATAAGCAGCACGTGTTCATTTTGACTCTAGAAGAAGTCTTTTTCGAAAAGAAGCCTTAAATATCCTTGGTTGTCCATCTACATTTGTGTTCCTATGGTAGAAGGTTGGAGCTTTCAGGAAAGAAGGGCATGTAATCTATAGAAGATTCCATGGAATCCAACATTGAAGAGAAACATGAGGAAGAACATGCAGATTCCAAGAAAGAAAGAAAATTCAAAACAACCAATTGAACCTATTTGAACCCACTAGAAGAAGTCAAGCAGAAGGAATGGAAGGAAGTTGTGATGAAGAATAATGTATGTGAGAAATTGTGAAAAATACTTAAGCATTGATAGATATAAGGTGAGACTCTAGGCTAGAGGGTTCTCCCCATAGGAGGGAGAAGACTACAATGACAACGTGTTCTAGTAACCATGTACACCTATACCTAAGCCATTATATCTCCTGCAGTATCCATGGGATGGATTTTACATCAGATGAATGTAAATACTTTTCTTCTCAACAAAGTAATTGAAGAAGAAGTGTATGCAGAGCAACCTCAAGGTTTTATGGCATACCCGAAAGAGACTCTTGTATGTAGATGGAAGAATACCTTGTATGGATTCAAGAAAACTTGGTGCAAAGCCTCTCATGTATAGCAGGAGCGTGGTGAAAACTTCTTATGATAGAGGAAGTATATTGAAATGTTTCTTCAGAAGCTCGGGATGATGGCTTGAAAATACATGGCCAACTCCCATGATGAAAGATCTGAAGAAGTTGAGAGACTCCAATCTAGTAGACTCATCTCTGTATCAACCATTCATTGGCTCGTTAATGTATTTGGAGAATACTCAGTCGGATATTTGTTTTGTGGTATGTTTAAGTTATGATATAAAACTGCATGGATTTATCGATTCAGATTAGGCAGGGAGCACACATGACAGAATACGTGCTACTTGGGTATGTTTCAGTTTGAGCTTTTCCACGATGTCATGGGCTATAAGGAAACAAAAGTTTGTTGCACTCAACACTACAGAAGAAGATTATATTGCAGCTTGTGATACTTGTACGGAAGCAGTGTGGCTCTGTAAGTTGGTTTCTGGACTATCTGATCAGGTGTTGAATTTGATAGTGATATATTGTAATGATTATAGTTATGTGAAGCTTTCAGAGAACAAGGTGTTCCATGACAGGTCAAAGCACATTGATATCAAGTATTATATTCTTCGTGATAAATTCCAGAGGGGAGAAGTGGTTCTCCAATATGTCTCCACAGATGAGCAGATAACATATATTTTGGTTAAGCCTCTGTCCAAAATGAGAATTTTTCTTACTTAAGGGACAAGTTGGGGCTTGTGGAGATGAATTCCTTATTGAAAAAGGAATTGATTGCTCCTAGGTTGGGAGGGAGCACTGATATGTTATTGATTTATGGACAACCATTTTATAGTTCGGAAAATGGTCTAGGTTGGATATTTCCTTTCCAGTCTGGAAAGTGGTTCGAGATTTCTGATGGATAGTCATTTCCCAGTTCGGAAAATGGTCCATATCAGACAGTCATTTTCATAATGAAAATGGTCTGATAGATTCCCTATGTACCATAGGCAGTAATTCCCCTTGTGGCTAGTGTGGGGGAATGGTATAGGACAATCATTCTTCTTGGCAGACACTCTGAGTAGTGGTCAAGTAGAATGGTTTTCCTCACGGGGAATTCATTATTTCTAAGTTCACAATTGGGAGCAGTTTCGAAGAATGGTCCATTTTGGAGGTTCGTAAAGGACAGTCATTTCCATAGGAAATGGTCTGAATAGTCAATCCCTAGGGAAGACTCATTCTCTCGAGGATGAACTGTGTTTAGTGCCGGAGGAATGGCCCAGTTAGGTGAATGGTCCAGGTTTAGCAATTAGGGACATGCATTCCCTAGGGCAGACTAATTCTCTCCAGGTTTCACTATGATTAGCTCTGGAGGAATGGCCCAGNGAATAGTCCAGATATCCCATGGCTGATGTTTTACTTTCTGAGGGCAGATGCTCTTCCATAACTCACATATGTGAGTATAAGAATGGCCTAGATGACTCAGTATGTATCATGATATTGTTGATATCAGTTCGTATGATTGTTGTGGAGACTGTATGTCTCTGGACAGTAGTTGTATGCTACTATGGTGGATGTGATCCACTAGTAGTGACAGTGTGTCATTGGTTAGTAGTTGTGTGCTACTAGGAGTGGTTTTGTACCACTGGGTAGTAGTTGTGTACTACTATGGAAAGACACAGTTGTGTTCTATTGGATGACATTGTTTTGATTTCCATGGAGACCATCATTAGTATTGGAGATGATTGCTAGCTACATGGTTAGTCATTGTGATGATGGACAGACATTCTCTAGGAGGATAATGGTCCAGGAAGAATAGATTGTTGGTGGAAAAACATACTCCTTGTGGAGGATGGTCCAGGTTGAAAGATTGCTAGTGGACAAACATTATCCCTGTGGAAAATGGTCCAGGTTGATAGATTGTTGATATACCATGCACAACTATTCTTCTAGGACGTATGTCCAAATTAGAAGAATGGTCCATCTCCCTGAGTTCACAGTAGTGACCAGAGTGGAGAAATTGGTATAGGACAAACATTTTCCCTATGTTCACAGTAGTGGCCAGAGGGAAAATGGTCCAGGGAAGTCATTCTTCTAGGATGTATGTCCGGATTAGAAGAATGGTCCTTGTAGCCCATGGTGTGGCTTTCAACATCTATTAGAATAATTATTCTTCTAGGACATATGTTTGGATTATAAGAATGGTCCTTGTATCACTTTGTGGAGTGAGTGAATTATTCAACATCATGCTCGATTACTCAGATGCAGTATGTCTTCGAAAGATGATGCAGTTGATGTTATCATATGATATCGATAGTGATTATATTGCTCGTGAGTTTATCTATGTGATCATGAGATAGACTTGTGGCTATTGTTGATCCTGAGATTGATTCTAGGCTCAAATAATAATGTCAGGCATCAAAGATTTTAAATGAATTTTTTTATAAGTGCTTTCTTCTACCTTCATTTTTCTAAGAAATAATCTTTAAATGAAATTAATAATAAAACAGTACATAGAATTTATCTCGTCATCTGAGTCGCAATTATAATGTCAAATGGTGTAGAAATGATTTACAAAACTGTTAAAACAAAGTCAGGTATCAATTACAGATAAGTCTCACCATGTTTTCATTAGACGAAAAGTAGAAGATGCACCCTTGAAAGGAGATAAAAATGTAATAATTCACACAGGTCACAGGTCTTGTTTTACTCACAGTGATAACAAAGGAAAATTTGTTACTAAATGAACTTTTGATATATTATGATCACAGTAGATGTAGTACTAAATTGTAATCATTCACTCTTCAAGAACTGTAGAAAGAAATTTAGAGAGATAGAAATACAAAGGAAAAACATAACTCAAATTGAACAAAATTTAGAATCTTTGTCTGCACTTGTATTGATATTCAAAAAAAAATTTATCTTTTACATTCAACAAGAAGCAGCCAACATTGGGCCAGAAGCCGCCTCAAATAGATCTAAAATCAATCTATTTATACAAAAATTGTCTCAACTAGAAACCGTTGGACTTCCCACAATATCTTCTTAAAAATAGAATACAATCCGAATGAAATAACAACTTGCATATATTGTTGAGTTTTTATTTTATGTGATGACGCTTCATATGTCCCTTCGTTGCTCACATATGCACTCATTTTCCTTTGTTCTTTGAACTAGGTACATGTGTCCATTAAGGCTGCCACAATCATTGTCTTACTATCTTTTCCATCTGATTTTGTTGCCATATGTCCCTTCAAATTAATTTACTGGGATAAAGAATTGTAGTTGAAGATATGGGGGTGGTAATTGGATAGGTAGCTCAGCATTGGCTTGTTATGGGATGGCTAATAGTTATGGGGAAGAGTAATTGTTCACGAATAGGATGACGTGGGGAAAAGTGTCCAATAAGGAGGTGGGATGAGTGGATGTGAGAATGTAGGTGGTAGGTAGACAATATTGGGAGTGTGGAGGGTGTGATAGGTGTTGAGTCAGGATTTTAACAGTCCAATGTCAAATAATAATCAAATAAAATAAATGAACTAAAGTCCCTTTATACTTTTCTATTTTGCGGGGGTGCGAGGAATTAGTTTTGAGGCAACTCGTCTTTCGTCTCGCAATGCACCTGGTGATGCCACGTAACCCCGAGAGAAAACCACGGTTTAAATTGCGGGATCACCCTTCGAAATTAAACCCTGCGCAACTTCGCCCCCTGCAATTGCTCTCGGCCGTTGATCTCGAGAACTCACGATCCACAATACTTCTGACCCGATCAGCTTGTCACTCCTGCTAGATTTATCCCTTCCCTGCCATACTTGGTCCCTTTCCTATTTTATCAGGCTTCCAAACCGGTTTAGTGTTCCACTAGATTCTGAAATCTGATCCATCAAGCTTCCTTGCAACTTTTCGTGGCGCCATAATCCTTAAGGAAATAAAATTAGCCTGCATGTAACAAGAGAAGTCTATAAGATCTTCACTGAATGAAAAAATGTTAATTGCAAATGGTAAAATGATTTTGAAATTCGAAGAGCTTTATTCACAAAGTCTATCGGTCTTCGTATAGATCTACTGACAAAGAATTTATTAAAAATTTAATGGAATTTATTACCTGGTGATTCACAATCTTTATTGAAATCATTAACCTTAATCAATCATAAATGTCATTAATACTTCGACGGTTCGGATTTCAGAATTTTTGGATGTGAGAGGGCAGAAATCTCCCGAAGGCCAAATTCACTGAGACATTAATCTCTTATCAATCACTTTTATGTTTTAATTAATCATGTTTTAAACATTGAGTTATACTTAAGTACTTCAGAGGTTCGGAGTTCGGGAATTTTGAATGTAGCATGATAGAAAACCTCTAAAGGTCGAATTCTCGTAATAGTTTATTAATACTTAATCATTATTAATTAAAGTTATTTAAATGTTTTATTAACTCTTTAAAACACTTTTTACTTTTTGTAATTACTTCGACGCTTTGATACTTCAGTGGTTTGTGAACTTGATCTTTTCTAAAACTCCCGAAGGGAAATCTCTCGGAGTGACGTGGCAGAGATGACATCATTATTGATGACGTGTTAGGAAAATAGAGGTGCCACGTGTCACTTGAAAACGTGTGAATCATCTGAGGTAAAGGTCAAAGATAAGTGCCACGTGTCATCCCAAGAAAATATTTAAAAGAAACATGTACGATGACGCGTCCGTAAGTCCTTTAGTGACTATTTTTGGGACTTCGGAGTTTCGGGGTTTTTGTTGTTTAGATTCGTTGGAATACTCTAAGAACGAAGCTCTGAAACAACCGTTAAAGATTTCCTTTTAAAACTTTGGAAGCTTCTACACTTCGGAGATCATTAGAACCATTCGATCAACTTAGAGTAACTCATCGATGAAGGATATTACAAGTGCCTTATTGAAGAACAACGACCCTTGGATTTATTTTTAAAAAGGCAATTCTCTAAGTTTTTTCTTTTTTCTTTTTCAAAAGCTCAAAAGCATAGGTGTTCCAACAGCTATGATGATGCTACTGGTTGAATGGTCTATTTTTTCTCAATACCATTGTCTTTAATACCTCCCTAGCTAGGAGGGAGTGTTGATATTATGGTAGTTGCGGGAGGTATTAACCTCTACATATAACCTTTGACAAGACTAGAATATTTTGGGAAGCAAGAGAAACCCTAAAAAAATGTGTGAGAACCCTAGAAGACATGTCGGCTTAGCAAAATATATAATATTCGGGTATTATACTCCAAGAAGACAAGTCAGCTCCACAGGAAAAAGATAAACATAAAATATAAATACCATAAAGTCAGGTCGGCCCAGCCAGAAAAGTCACTAGACATATTAGTATAAATAGAGGACGTCTTGGTTCATTTGTTCACTCTCTCTTACCCAAAAAACCAGAAACAATGTGCAAGTTTGGACAAGGATTCCAATTGTAGCTACTGCAACTGGGATTTTCGGTCTTTGGTTATGGATTGGACTTTCTGCTTTGGTTATGGTTTGGATTCTTTGTTTGGTATGCTAGCTTTGGAGAGAAGTACTTTGTTTGGCTATTGGTTCTAGGGTTTGCTTCCAGAACTATTCTGTCTTTCAAGGTTAAGGTGCTCGGGGGCGGCCTTTGTGCCTATGGTTGGGTGACAATATTGCTATATTGTCATGGAAAAACGAGCACATCTCTTTATTTCTAACAATGAGGATAGGCAACAATCCCATGGTGATGAAATGGGAGGACGTTAAGGAATTATTCAAGTCACAATTCTATCCCATATGCTACGAAGAGGAACAACTCATGAAGTAGCAGTACCTTCAACAAGAACAAGGAAAATGAGTGCAATAGTACACTTTTGAGTTTAGGAGGTAGTCCATCAAGTTGGGTATCTCTTTGGAAGAGCCAGGGGTGGTGATGAAGCACCTTGGAGGAATTTTTAGCCATATTTGAAGATAGTTGCAACTTCAAGGTGTGAAAAGAATAGATGAGGCAAGAAAGAAGGCTCTCTACATTGAGTTGGACTCCACGAAAAGAAAACAATACATGGGTCAAGAAGAAACCAACAAGAAAAAAGACAAGAAGATAGCAGCCACAACTGAGAAAAGGAGGGATCCTAATAGACATTGCAAACATTGCGATGTAGATGGACACACATAAGAGAAGTGTTGGAAACTTCATCTAGAATTGCGTCCAAAGTGGATAAATTCCAAGGGGAAAGCAAAGGCAGATATCGAAACAAAAGAAGAAGCAATAGAAAGCACCTATGATCTGGATGAAGCTGTAGTTTGCACCACATTTCAGCAACCAAGGGTGAGTGGAGATAAACATGTGCTATTCCGAATCAAAGTTCAAGTCAAGAACCGAAAGGTAAATGCCTTGTTCGATAGTGATTCTCAATGTAAATTGGTTTCTGAAACATTAGTTGATGAGCTTGGTCTAGAAACCTATGATCTAGTACAACAAAATACACTAGTATGGTTGCAAGGGAAAATTGTTATGAGAACCACTCGAAGATGTAAAATCAAGTTTTCCATTAGTGTCAGGTGTATTGATAAGGTAGAATGTGAGGTTGCACCATTGGACACCTACAGAGTGATGTTGGGTAGACCCTACTTGTGAGACAGGGATGCTACCTTCTACAGGAGAGAAAACAAGTACCTCTTAGTCAAGGGTGGCAAGGCATACCTCATTAAAGCACATGAAGATAGAGAGAGCACAACTCCTCTAGTAGCGAAACAAAGGAAGACAAGGAGGAAACAAGCCACCTTCGTCAATAATGGAATGGTGGATATGTCGAGGCAAATGGAATCCTTGTGCTTCTGTCTTCTTAATGGTCTAGCTTTTGGGGACCAAAAGCCTTCAAATGGGGAGGTGTGATCTGAATTGGATCTTGGAAAATGTATGTAAATGTTGCAAATAAACATGTTTTTGTTTTATTTCATTTACTTTTAGTCTTCTGACTATTGGCCTTCCAAGAGCAGTCCATTAAAAGTAATGAGAGAAACAGTGAAGATGACAAGGAAGGGAGATGCAAGGATAAAGAGGGAAGGACAATAGCAGAAATTGATGGTCGAAGAGGACAACCTGCTTGAGGTTGAATGGACAAAGGATTTAATGTGTATGTTCACTCTAAGAGAAGGTGTCTTTGAACCATGGCATCTATAATTTTGTTCTTTACCGTGAGTAACAATATACAAATTCAGTGTATAGCTCACCCCTTTGTAATTTTCTCTCGATCATAATAAAATAAACCCATTTAAATGTTGATATTTGTGAGTTAATGTATTTTGTTCTTTGGGTCCTTTTGTTAAGAGTTGCAGTGCTCTATGCATACATTGTTGAAGTAAATTTTCAGCCTATAGCACCGGCCCACTTAATTTATCACTGTTGGGCATCTTTGTTTTCCCCAATGGTTGTACATAACATTCTTTTGCTGCCCGGGCTAATTTAAAATTGTCCATCCATTTTTTTTCCTGTCATTTAAATATGGCAGAAACACAAGCAACAAACATGACAATACTGAATTATAAAAAACATCAATATCCATGGACCACAAATCTTACCTATTTGATACAGTTTGAAAATGAATCTGGGTTGTTGCATGCAAGCGGCAAACAATGTTCCCAAATCAAGATCTTGCATGCTAGCATCAAGCAATGTTCCTAAATCAAGATCTTTTTCTCCCTGTCAACCTTCAGTTTTCAGTCTACGATATTGTGTGATGAGATAATGGATGGAGACAGATTTTTTTCCAACATGCCTAAAGACCACACGTGACCATTGAGCATGGCAACCAACTTGTGATAGGATTTATAACCAAGTCATGATCATATGCTTTACAAGTTTACACGATAAATCAACCATCTCAGATGCAAAAATAATTCTTATCTAGAATACCCACTATGAGTGCACTGTGTGACTTCTTAGTTACCACTTTTCTAATTTTAGAGAATCAGAACTGTTACTTATCTCAAAAACTAGAATAATCATAATAATAATAATAATATAATTTCAATGTTAGAACCAAGCCAAACACCAAATTAATGTATAATAGTTCTTGTAACACATGTTCTTAACTATAACAATAGAGGAAACACATATAAATTTTAAACTTATTTATCAATACGAGTGTTTTAAAAATTAAGAGTGTTGTCACTGATGTGCAGATTTTAAAATTGCCAATATACCTTGAGAAGTAAAAATAAATAAATATCCATAAAATTTAAGCACTACCTACAGGGCATCTAGCTGTTCTGCATCTGAAGATTTTTCAAAGTCAACAGTCTACATCCTACAGGGTATCTAGCTTTTCTGGATCTGAAGTTTTTTCAGAATCAATTGTCTACATCCCACCAGCAGCATTAATGCACTGCTCTTACGTGCATAATTTAGCTTCTCTGGGTGCAATGAACTTTTTGTGTTGGAAAGTAAATGAATACCGTATATCGTGGAATTTTCATGAATTGCATGATACAACTAAACGTTAATGAACAGTCCATATAACTAATCATTTGTTACACATCTTTTGAGCGTCCACGGCCATCTATCCATCTTCGGCCTCGTTTTTTATGAACGAAAATTCATGCCCTGTACACATCATATCATTATTGCTTGGACTGCAGATTTGCAACAAGTATGCTGTATTAGTGGCCCCACTTAGAACCGTGTTAATCTAACTTGTAGGACATGGGACTTAATGAAATCCTCGTGACTGCAATTATTGTCTAAAAACAAAATATGCGTGCGTGGAGATATGACCCTCTTCAGAAAATTCCAGAGGAACACAGCCAGTTGTCCTCCGCAAAGGCACATGGGATTGAGAGGCACCTGCGTGGAGATATGAGCCTCTGCAGAAAATTACTCGGCAAAGGCAGATGGGACTGGGAGGCATTCCCATGTGCTTTTCTTAATAATATCACTATCCATTAATTTGTCTTTTGGAGGATAGCTGGGCAATTCAGGTTATGAAATAGTTGTACACCATAGAGTTCATTAAAGACATATTGTACATTGCTCCATGGCACATGGAGAAGTTTCATCAAANAGAAACACAAGCAACAAACATGACAATACTGAATTATAAAAAACATCAATATCCATGGACCACAAATCTTACCTATTTGATACAGTTTGAAAATGAATCTGGGTTGTTGCATGCAAGCGGCAAACAATGTTCCCAAATCAAGATCTTGCATGCTAGCATCAAGCAATGTTCCTAAATCAAGATCTTTTTCTCCCTGTCAACCTTCAGTTTTCAGTCTACGATATTGTGTGATGAGATAATGGATGGAGACAGATTTTTTTCCAACATGCCTAAAGACCACACGTGACCATTGAGCATGGCAACCAACTTGTGATAGGATTTATAACCAAGTCATGATCATATGCTTTACAAGTTTACACGATAAATCAACCATCTCAGATGCAAAAATAATTCTTATCTAGAATACCCACTATGAGTGCACTGTGTGACTTCTTAGTTACCACTTTTCTAATTTTAGAGAATCAGAACTGTTACTTATCTCAAAAACTAGAATAATCATAATAATAATAATAATATAATTTCAATGTTAGAACCAAGCCAAACACCAAATTAATGTATAATAGTTCTTGTAACACATGTTCTTAACTATAACAATAGAGGAAACACATATAAATTTTAAACTTATTTATCAATACGAGTGTTTTAAAAATTAAGAGTGTTGTCACTGATGTGCAGATTTTAAAATTGCCAATATACCTTGAGAAGTAAAAATAAATAAATATCCATAAAATTTAAGCACTACCTACAGGGCATCTAGCTGTTCTGCATCTGAAGATTTTTCAAAGTCAACAGTCTACATCCTACAGGGTATCTAGCTTTTCTGGATCTGAAGTTTTTTCAGAATCAATTGTCTACATCCCACCAGCAGCATTAATGCACTGCTCTTACGTGCATAATTTAGCTTCTCTGGGTGCAATGAACTTTTTGTGTTGGAAAGTAAATGAATACCGTATATCGTGGAATTTTCATGAATTGCATGATACAACTAAACGTTAATGAACAGTCCATATAACTAATCATTTGTTACACATCTTTTGAGCGTCCACGGCCATCTATCCATCTTCGGCCTCGTTTTTTATGAACGAAAATTCATGCCCTGTACACATCATATCATTATTGCTTGGACTGCAGATTTGCAACAAGTATGCTGTATTAGTGGCCCCACTTAGAACCGTGTTAATCTAACTTGTAGGACATGGGACTTAATGAAATCCTCGTGACTGCAATTATTGTCTAAAAACAAAATATGCGTGCGTGGAGATATGACCCTCTTCAGAAAATTCCAGAGGAACACAGCCAGTTGTCCTCCGCAAAGGCACATGGGATTGAGAGGCACCTGCGTGGAGATATGAGCCTCTGCAGAAAATTACTCGGCAAAGGCAGATGGGACTGGGAGGCATTCCCATGTGCTTTTCTTAATAATATCACTATCCATTAATTTGTCTTTTGGAGGATAGCTGGGCAATTCAGGTTATGAAATAGTTGTACACCATAGAGTTCATTAAAGACATATTGTACATTGCTCCATGGCACATGGAGAAGTTTCATCAAATATTTTTAATTAAAATAGGGCATCAAGCAAAAGTGTTTACACATGGCTTTATGTGACTTTTTAAAATTTTTATTTTTTACTTTAAGTATTTAACATGATTAAAATGAAAACAAAGTGTTAAAATTAATAAATTGTAATTTTATAAAGTTTTACAAATATGTTTTCTCTAATATTATCTCACTCTTATATATGAGATAAGGATAAAGTTTTACAAATATGTTTTCTCTAATATTTACCCCACCTCCATTCTCATATATGAGGGTGGGGTGAAGTGGGGTCGGAGGAAATATTAGAGAAAACATAACTTATGTGGGTGGGGTGAAGTGGGGTCGGGTGTAATATTAGAGAAAACATAACTTATGAGAGTGGCAGTGGGGTGGAGTGTAATATTAGAGAAAACATACTTTGAGAGTGGGGTGGGGTGGCATGGGGTGTAATATTAGAGAAAACATACTTATGTTTTCTGTAATATTGCACCCAAATGTTATTACGGAGCTTAATCCCATGAACTAACCCTTAGGATTAAAGGGTTTTATTATGTAAATGTATTATATTACATTTAAATGGTGTTAAGTTAAAAATCATAGAGATAATTTTGGATTCTTTGTTGATTAGTTAATATGCGTATAGGGAGAGTTTATAGAATAAGACTACCCTTATGGTGGTTGACTAAATATTTATTATTGACTTTTGTATGTGTTGAAATAGTGACAACAAATCCCCATAGGATGTGGATCTAGATCTTATTATTCAGCTTTTTGGTTGAGATAAGACAACCTAAGTTAGAATGTATAATTAATGAATTAGTTTCATTGTAACCGTGGGAAAAGTTGTTTAAATATGTGTGCCTGAGAGACAAATATTGAGTCAGGGCTTCAAGCCCTCTCTAGGTTGCGGATCTAAATCCTATTATTCATATTTTTGGTTGAGATAAGACAACCTAAGTTAGAATGTATAATTAATGAATTAGTTTCATTGTAACCATGGGAGAAGTTGTTTAAATATGTGTGCCTGAGAGACAAATATTGAACCAGGGCTTCAAGCCCTCTCTAGGTTGTTGGTTGTAATCTCTGGTTTATTGAACAATAAGAATGTTGTTGCCATTGTCCCGTGGATGTTTCCCTCATGAGGTGATGGAGGGGTTTACCACGTAAATTATTGTCTCCTGTGTGATTGAATCTGTGTATGGTTGTTTCTTTGGTTTTCTATTGCAAAATTAATATGTGGCTTTAAAGCTTATAACAAGTGGTATCAGAGCATTTATGGTTGGAGATTTGTGAGACCAGTAAATATCAAGTTTTTGAATTAAAAGAGAGGGCGCGTCAATCTCCAAATTTCCGCAAGTCTCTCCTCTCGAAGGTCACGACGGCCACTAGTGCACACTACATTTCCGCAGGCAAGCCATGCCGTGAGGTGGGGCGGCTCCCAAATGTCTGCATGCCAACGATGATG
>SNQJ01S0094096.1:34715-45758 GCA_010110895.2 Picea sitchensis
AGGCTCTCTGGCCTAATAATCACATAAGCCCACCAGCTTATATTAACTTGGCTCACCAGCCTATAAAAAAAATAATTACAATTCATTTCATAAACATGATTTACAACTGGACTCGGCCTTGGGGACATTACAATCTCCCTCCCCTTATTTATGCATTGTCCTTAGTGCAACCTTACACAGCATCTGCAAGCTTTTCAAAATTTTCAAAAAGATGCGGGTACTCTACCCGCATAACATCTTCATGCTCCCATGTTGCGTCCTTAGGACCGTACCAGGTCCACTGGACCTTTACAATCTCTATATCTCGATTCCGGAGCTGTTTTATTTTGCTGTCCAATATGCGCACAGGATGCACTTGCAGGACACCTTCTGGTTCCACCTGAATCACATTCCAGTCGAGAACATGATTAGGAACATGTATATGTTTCTTAAGCAATGAAATGTGAAACACATTATGTACAGTCCTAGATGCAGGTAAAGCAAGCATGTATGCAACTGGCCCAATCCTTTCTAGGATTTCAAATGGCGCACAAAATCTTGCTGCCAACTTGGCGCAACTTCCCAGCTTCAGGGAACTCCTGTTAGTTTTCACTTTCAGGAAAACATGATCACCCACATTGAATTCTCGGTGGTTTCTATTCTTATCAACATAACTTTTCTGCCTATCCTGGGCAGCTTTCAAATTATGTTTAATTTTTATCATTTGATCCTCCATCTTCTTGAGCAACTCTGGCCCAACTACTGCTCTGTCAGCTGGATTATCCCATCTCACTGGAGTGTTTCACTTTCTTCCATAAAGTGCTTCAAATGGGCTCATCTTCAACGATGCATGATACCCATTATTGTAGGCGAATTCTATCAAATGTAGGTAGTCTTCCCATCTTGATGGTTTGTCCATCAAGTACATTCTTAGCATGTCCTCTATTACTATGTTCACCCTCTCTGTCTGTCCATCAGACTCGGGATGATACGCTATACTAAAATTCAGATTCATTCTGAATCCCTTGAAAATTCCTTTCCAGAAATTCGAGGTGAATTTTGGGTCCCTATCAGACACAATCGTTTTAGGAATTCCATGCAAGCGTGCCACTTCTTTCAAGAAAATCTTGGCAACATCTGTTGCCTTGTGAGTGGTTTTCAGTGGAATAAAATGGGCAGCTTTTGTAATCTTGCCCACCACCACCATGATCGAATCATGCTGCTTGCTTGTTCTGGGAAATCCTGTAATAAAATCCATTGTCACCACTTCCCACTTCCACTCAGGAATGGGTAAAGGTTGTAGCAACCCTGATGGGTGCCTATGCTCAGCCTTAACGTTTTGGCACTCCATACATCTAGTGATGTATTCAATGATCTCCCTCTTCAAACCCGGCCAAAAGTAATGGTTTTTTACTACTTCCACAGTCTTCTGATATCCAGGATGTCCAACATAAGTCATGTTATGCATTTCTTTTAGAATTGCCAGCTTCAATTCTTGGACATTGGGTATATACACTATGTTTTTATACAGAAATAATCCATTAGCTCCCAAGATGTAATTTTCCTCTTTCTGTGGCCTTTCACTCTACTATAGCTTTGCTACCAAATCTCTGTACTACAAATCTGCATTTGCAGCTTCCAAAATTCTATCCTTAAAATCAGGCATGTACATGCTAATGGTTGTAGCATGTAATTCGTGCACCTTTATGTTGAGTGCATCAACCACCTTGTTTTCCTTCCCTTTAATATGCTTGATATCAAAGTCGTATTCGCACAGAAACTCCGGCCACCTACTTTGTCTAGCGTTTAAAGTCTGTTGATCAAAAAAATATTTCAGACCGTTGTGGTCTATTCTCAATTCAAATCTCCTTCCCATGAGGTAATGTCTCCATTTTCTCAGAGTGTGGAAGATTGTTGCCAACTACAAATCCTGAGTGACATAATTATTTTCATGCTCTTTCAGCTTCCTGGACTCATAACAGATTACAAATCCATCTTGGCTGAGAACTCCTCCCAACCCTTCCTTACACACATCTGTGCACACCACGAAATCCATATTTGGATTTGCAATCCTCAAGATTGGAGTGCTAGTTAACAATTGCTTCAATCGTTGGAAACCGTTCTCACACTCTTCAGTCCACTGAAACTTTTTCTCCTTCCTTTGCAAGGAAGTGATAGGATGAGCTACCTTTGAAAACCGTGCTATAAACCTTCTGTAGTAGCCCACCAGACCCATAACGGATCTGACTTCTGCCACATTGCTTGGCACTGACCATTCTCAGATGGCCTCAACCTTCTCAAGATCCATAGCAATCCCTTCTTCTGAAATAATGTGCCCCAAGTAATGGATCTGCCTTTGGTAAAATGAGCATTTTCTCAATTTGGCATACAGTTGGTGTCCTCTCAACACTTGCAGCACCAGTCTCAGGTGTTGTTCATGCTCTTCCTCTGACTTGGAATACACCAAGATGTCATACAGGAAGACTATGACAAACTTGTCTAAATAGTCCCTAAATACACCATTCATCAAGCACATAAAAACAGCAGGTGTGTTTGACAGTCCAAACGGCACCACTGTGAACTCGTAATGACTGTAACTTGCTCTATAGGCGGTCTTGTTGATGTCCTCATCCTTTATTCTTACTTGGTGATATCCTGATCTGAGATCTATCTTCGAAAATATTTTCGCTCCCTTCAACTGATCGAAAATATCATCGATCCTCGGTAGGGGATACTTGTTCTTGACAGTTGCCTTGTTCAACTACCGAAAATCAATACATAGCCTCAACGTCCCATCCTTCTTCTTCAAGAACAGGATCGGGCACCCCAAGGTGACACACTGGGGTGAATGTACCCCTTCTTGAGAATTTCTTCAAGCTGCAATTGCAACTCTTTCAGCTCTGGCATACTCATTCTATAAGGAGCTTTCGACACTGGAGCTGCTCCAGGCATCAAATTTATAGAAAAATCGATGTCTCTCCTCGGAGGTAGTCCAGGTACCTCCTGAAATACGTCTTTGAAATTTGTGAGTACCTCATGGTCTCCAATCCTTGAGACTTCATCTCTGGATACTTCCTCCAAACAGGCTGCAAATAATTGACAGCCTTTCCTGTAACACTTCTTTAGCTGCATGGCTAAGATTTCTCTAACAACCATATCTCTAGGAATTCCTTGGACTGTTTTCCGATTTCCCTCCTCATCCAGGCATGTAAACCTCTTGTTACGATATTCCATAAGGGAATGGTGTTGGTCCAACTAGTCCATGCCAATTAAGCAGTCGTAAGAACCTAAAGGCAGAATATTCAATTCAACCTTCGTGCTCAGTCCATTCATGTCCACAGGATAGAACTTCACCAACTCAATGACTTTCCTCTTGGTTCCTGTAGCCAACTGCACTAACCAAGAATTTTCATGTTCGCTTCTTGATAAATGCAAACTTTCCACCACCCTAGGGTCTACATAACTATGGCGAGCCCCTGAATCGATTAAAATACTAAATGGTCGGTTGTTAATCATACCTTCCACTTCAATCATGTGTGATTGAAATTCTACTTGGTTGTTGTCCAGGGCTGCGTAGATCCTTGGAATCCTGATGCCCATGTCTTCCACGGTTTCATCTTGCTGAACATTGTGGACGGTTCTCGCTTTATCTTTTCTGTGGGGGCAGTCTCTGTACCTATGGTTCCCTTTATAGCCCCAACACTCCATAGGTGGCGGTTTTAGCATCTTCTCACCCACTGCAGCCTTCCTAGGCTCTTTAAAAGATGGTTGTCCCTGAGGACTATTTCTGAAAAAGGGAGGCTTGTTTCCCTTCAACAACTGCTCTTTCATGAACTTCTTCTGATCATCCCAAGCCTTCCGAAAAGTAGGCCTTTCTCTTTGTTGTTCATACAAGCATTTTTCCCTTCTTATTGTTTCTTCCATAGTCATGGGATCATCATATTGGATCTTGTCACCAATGGCAGGTGTCAGTCCACTCAGATACCTCTGAATCTTGACAGCCTCATCTTTGATGAATGGAACATACTTCAGTAGTTCCAAGAAACTTCGTTCGTATTCATCAATGGTCATGTTGCCCAGCTTGAGTTCGAAGAACTCCTTCATCTTTCTGTCATAATATCTTTTGGTTAGGTATTTCTTCTCGAAATAACTCTTGAACTCCTTCCAAGTGATATCTTTCTCTCTGATGTGTTGCACCTGCACAAACTGATCCCACCACATGGATTCTTTTTCTTTCAATTGATACATCGCAATTATTCCTTCTGCATGAGAGGAATAATTCTGCAGTTGGAAATATTTCCTCATGCCAAGCAACCAAGTTTTGGCATCTTCCTCTTTCTTATGTTCTCCATCAAACGTTGGAGGCTTGATCTTGTTCATCTCTCCCTTCAATTCATCCACTCCAGATCTTCGGTGTTTTCTGGTAAGGGACAGGCTTGAACTACTGCGTGCCTCTCTACTGAAATGATTTGGGGAGTGACGATGATGTCTGCTACCACTCCTCGATCTTCTTCTCCTCTCAAGGGTCCTGTGACTCTCTGTCTTGCTTGAGTCACTCCCTTCTCTAATTTCCTTTCTATTCTTTCCAGGCTCTTCAACATTTTAAAGTTGAATTCACCCTGCTGATCCCTGACCCTCATGAGCTTTCAGCTATCAACTCAACGAGCCTAGGCATCTTTCTGCAATCTTTCAATGAGTTTCATCATATGTCCTTCCTTATCCATCTCTTTTCCATGCCCATTAGAGTTTGAACCTTCGATTCCCAAGTTGACATCTCTTCCTACCCTTTCGTCCTCTGTTTTGGAGGCAATCTGCACCTCTTCCAATTCCATACTCACCGTCAGTTTTCGGATGTCATGACACTCGTTGAACTCTGCACACACAACGTGCAGTCAAATGAATTTTGTCAGGCCTTAAACCCTTAACAAAATCACAATATTCATAAACCAATGTGAGTGAGAAAACATTTTGACTTCACAAAGTTTTCTGAGCTCTGATGGCTCTGCAAATTTTGGGACTTTGGGACTTCGGGTTTCAAGGTTTTGGTCCATGAAGCTCTCACACTCGCTTTCAGGACTTCTGGCTTTTAGGTCTCGGTCCACAAGACTCTCACACTTGCTTTCGGGTTTCGGGTCTTCGGTACCTAGGAGTTCATGATGTAGTGACTCCCAACCCCTTATCACTCCAACTCCCGAATTCTGAAATTCTGATTTACTGTACTCTCTGGGCCCATAGTATAGTTGTCACCCTTAACCACAGTGGCACGTGGCATGTTTAGGAGGTTCCACGTCACATTTGGTGACGTCATCGGGTCCCACCATTCTCGCTTGTCTTCTCAACTCGTTGGCACGTGGTACACATCCATGTGTCCACGTCCATTCCAATCGAAAATCCAGTGGTTAGAATTTTCTTGGATCTACTACACATATCCTTTCAGCGTTTCGGGATTTCGGGCATCGGGAGTTCATGCATCCACACATCTCAAACTTTCATTTGCCGAAATTCTGAAATTACCGTCTACCCTTCCACTTGATCAAACGGTCAAGTTCCTCTCTTACGATCTACAATGTAAATCATTTCGGAATATCGAGTTTCACTATTTTGCGACTTGTGAAAACAAGGTTCTTCCCTTTTGGTTTCCCGGGTGCCAAAATGTCGTCCAGCAGCCATGTGTTCCCCCGATGGACGGTCCCGACGAATTCAAGATTTCGCGTATCGTGATTTCCACATTCTTGTGCAACTTCAAAGGATTTTTAAACCCTGCGCATGTTTTCCAAATCTAACGGCCACGAGGGTTCTCCTTTTCCCCGAACAGATCCTACGGCTCCAATACTTCCGGTGTGGAGTCCTCTCTCTGTGTGGCCAGATGCCACCCCGACTGCAGTTTCATAACACCGCTACACCTCCTAAGTTTGGTAACACAGTCAAGTAACTCCTTGACATTCAGGAGCATTCAAAGGTCTGAAATTGGTCCTCCAGACACAATTTCCCCTCAAACCGTTGGTCCAAAGACCACTCAACTGGTCCATCTAGGCTCAGTGTCGAAACCTTGGCTCTGATACCATACTGTAACACCCCCAATCTGGGTCGGGCAGGCGCTACATCGCGGAATAAAAATCTCCTACTTGATTCTATATATAAGACATGCATTTAAGCAAATGAAACACATTTAAACACAGAGTAACCATAAGAATTACTGCTATTATAAATCATCAATGGCTTTAACATTAATTTGTATGCACAACAGAATACATGATAAGATAAATACATAGACATGCAGAAACATAATTAAAACATCATCTAGTACTTATCTTTGAAACAGTGGTAATTCCACCAACCAGGTGCAGGCCTTCCACGAACCTCCCAGCCTTAGACTACACTGCTCATCAAGCTCAGCAGCGGGTCACCCCCGAGCTAGGACTAAGCTCCACCTCCAATGGAAAGGAATCCTAGGCTAGGCTAAGGTTACAGGGAAAACACACATTCACAAGGAAGGAATTCTCTCCCAAGAACCACTCATACTCACTACCCATAGACTCTCCTTCCCCACATGCCTGTTCCACCCTAGGAGTATACACCTTCTCTGTCACCTAGACAGTCCTTCGGATGTTAATCTCCCTTGCCTTGGGTTTCAGCAACAGACCAGAATGGAAGTCTCCGAGCTCTGTGGCAGTTGCAAGGTTCCTTCTAGGAGTTCTCTCCTTCCTCTGCGCACTCTCTCACCTGGAGAGAGTCGCTCACAGGCCAAGCAACCTATTCTTCCAACTTCCACCACCTCTCTCACCTGGAGAGAGTGTTGTACGACTAGCCAACAAGCCACATAGGGTCAAACACTACACGTCCACCACAGTCAATAGGAATCCAGACACGAACACCCCAGGGTAGATATAGATAGGTGCAATAGCATATCCATGCTTAGCAGGGACGGGGCACTTCCATTTTCTCAATCTAGCAACATGGAATAGACTCACACTCTGGATTCTCATGGATGCATGACGAGTTTTCCACGCAGGGATCGATTCAGACTCCATGGTTTAGAACAGAGAAGGGGTGTACCGGCTTTCTAGAAAAACCACGGAACTTTTCCCGAAATCAACACAGGCTTTTGGTTCAGGGGATGTATGGTTTAGAAGATGCACAAGGTCTCCTGCAGAGGTCGGATTGGTTCACGCTTAGACGGTCAGGTAGAATGGAGGCGCCCCTCCATCATGGCTCATCTCAATCGTTTTATCTGCATGTGCTTGGGTTGACACTTGTCACCCATGAAACTGCATGTGTTCCATCAACATGTGTTCCTCTCCATTTGGAGTCACTTGTCATTCCAAAAGAACTTAGGATAAAACATATATTTCACATGGTCTTCCTTGGAATAATATTAAAATATTATTCCCCAAGGACTTAAGCCCCTAGGCTCAACACTTAGCCCCTATTCCCACCTTCCAGCCCCTAATCCCTTGCCCACTCTGTGGAAGCTTAGTCCCCCATCACTTATTCATCGTGGTCAGTCTGCACGCGGCGGTGTTTATATTTTTATTAATAATGTGCATAGACACATGTACAAAATTGGTCTCTTGGCCTTCAACACTTAGGCTCTCTGGCATAATAATCACATAAGCTCACCATCTTATATTAACTTGGCTCACCAGCCTATAAAAAACATAATTACAATTCATTTCATAAACATGATTTACAACTGGGCTTGGCCTTGGGGACATTACAGGCAGGAAAGATGGTAAGCTTTGGTTATCACAGTTGCAGTATAAAGAAAAAGATACTCAGGAAATTCGGTATGAATAATGTGAAACCGGAAAATATCCCTTTGACTTTCCATTTGTTTTTCTTCAGGTGTATATCCTTGTAATATGGAAGAAAAGGTTGTGTATCATGTATTTTTTGCTAGTTGGAAGTATAAAGTATGCGATGGAAAGGTTTGACATGTTCAAGTATCAAACATTTCACATGCAGTTGATGTTGTCAGTGGTCACATGACAAATCCAGGTAAAGCATTGAAATTGGGTGCTTCGGTATCTTAGAGGCACATGTATCACCTACAGTGGTTTCAATCTTTTTTGTCTGAGATAATTCACATTTTGCAGGAGGATTTGGACAAGAAAAGATCTACTTCAGGTTCTGTCTTTTATGAGTATAAAGGGACCATTGGGTTAGTTTGGACAAAGTGCAGGTTTTTTTTCTGTGGTAGTCAAAGCCTTGTGTATTTGACACATAGTTCAGCTTACCTAAATTGGACATGGTATCACTTTGTAAGACATGTTACTAATGGAGGTGGAGTGGTCCATATTCGAGCAAGTTGTGAAGACATGTTTTTTGGAACCAGTATTAAAGAGAAGTTGTGGTCATGATTTGCTTCTCTTGAAGGTGATGAATCAAATTGGACAAGGCATCAGTCAAATTGTTGTCAAGGTGGAGATTTTTGAAATGGTGACAACAAATCCCCACAGGATGTGGATCTAGATCCTATTATTTAGATTTTTGGTTGAGATAAGGCAACCTAAGTTAGAATGTATAATTAATGAATTAGTTTCATTGTAACCATGGGAGAAGTTGTTTAAATATGTGTGTCTGAGAGACAAATATTGAGTCAGGGCTTCAAGCCCTCTCCAGGCTGTTGGTTGTAATCTCTGGTTTATTGAACAATAAAAATGGTGTTTCCATTGTCCCGTGGATGTTTCCCTCATGAGGTGAAGGAGGGTTTTACCATGTAAACTATTGTCTCCTGTGTGATTGAATCTTTGTATGGTTTTTTCTTTGATTTTCTATTGCAAAATTAATCTGTGGCTTTAAAGCTTATAACAATATGTACTTTAGTTATCAAATATAATCAAAATAATTTCATGACATACAATGATTGTTACATCTTAGATAGTAGTTGATGCCTAGAATTTGTTAAGTTCTTAAGTCATGCTTATTAATTATCATTACTTTAATTATAATCATATAATCATGTAGGCTTATTATTACCTTTTAGTCATATTTATATTTATTATTAATTATCATTACTTTAATTATAATCATATAATCATGTAAGCTTATTATTTCCTTTTAGTCATATGTATATTTAATATATACATTATAGAGACTCATTTGAATGATCACCTTATCTTATAAACAAGGTTACCTTGTTAAAGAGACTCTCCTTTTATTCACATTTTTACTATATTTTAGCATGGTACTATTTAATTGGGTATGTTTCATGTTTATTTGGTTATTTGTTTCATAAACTTTGGTATCAACATTGATGATCCTTAGAGCATAGCATTCAAAAGATCGATCTTAACATAATTTTTTTCTATAATTGTTTTTTGGATTATTGGATTGACATGATAGTAATGTGTTTCAAAAGAAAAAATAATAAATAATATTTGTTAAAAATCCAAATTCTGGATTGCTACAAGTTTGGAGTTATTGGTTGTATAAGTTAGGGTTTTTGTGGAGTATTGAAACTAGGCTTAATGATATGGTTTCAATAAAACAATATTGTTTGAATATTGCAAGGTCCAAATTGAGTTCCACTTGTGGCATTGAAAATAAGAGACACAAGTGTACTTTGGGTACAAATTTCAGAATTCAATTAGAAAAATTGGCATCATATTAGTCCATAAAAGTTAGCTCACCTCAAAGGCTCCAAAATTGACAAGTTTTAGGACAGTGGACACAACTTTTGATTGACATAATAAAATTGAGTGAAATATGTGTCATTGTGAAGAAGACATATCAAGTGTTACAAGACAAAATTTCAAACTTAGAGGCACAAAAATCTTGAAAATGCAACAAGTACATGGTCTCCTTGTTGAGTAGTCTTCAAATAAGGGTTTAAAAGGTATGTTAACATAAAATTGGTATAACATTTGATTAAAAGGTTTGATTGAGGTGATTTAAAAGGCATGACAAAGTTAATTTATAATGTAATAGTAATATTTATTCTATAATTTGGGAAATTTATTTAAGGTTTGGAGAATTGTAATCACAACCATATACTCAATTTTAGCCTAGTTATCTTAACAAAGTGATGAATGTTCATGTCTTAGCATACAAAGTCAAATGCAAATCTTGCAAAGATTTTTCAAGCTCATCCTTAGCATAATAAAATAATGAAGATGTATAATTTCATGTGTCCAATTTGGAAGAGAAAATAATGGAAACTACAATTGAAAAGATGGTTGACCTATATAATTGCAAAATTTTAAAGATGATATCAAACCAAACAATAACAATCAAAGATTATCTCTTAGAGGACCTTATGAAGGAACTAACAAGATTCCTTATCATAAATTATCCTTTTCAAGAAGAGGATAACAAGAACACGAGGATTCAATCCTAGCCACATTTGGAGAACATAAGGATTGAATCCTAGGCACCTTAACATTCATCATTCCTAAATCTAAACCATCATTTTTTCAATCCATGACCAATGAACTACTTCATTTCCATGATAAATATGATGAAGTTTGATGATAATGATACCATAACATGGATATTTTAAATGAGGAACTTATTTGATCTACACCAAGTGCCAACACTACAAAAGGTAACTATTTCATCCTTGTATTTACTTGATTGATTTGTTTGGTACTAATGGATTTCTTATCCGAAAATAAACTATGTTGTCTCTTATTCCATTTTAACTAATGAATTGTTAATACATTATGTAGATTGTATGATCAACATCTTCTTTAATTAATTGACAAATCTCAAATAGGTCCAATTTACAAAGCACATTCAAAATTTGAGTCTTAGAGTGAGCAAAATTCTAGATGATAATTTGTTGGATCTCTTTATTGGTGGTAAACTAAAGGAGATCATTCAACATGAGGTGTGTCTCCTTGAGATAAAATATGTGGATAATCCTTTTAGTGTAGAAAATATATTTGGAAAAAATGATATGGCTACTAGAAGGGTTTCCACTGACATCTATAGAAAGAGTTGGTGGGATCCTTCCTAAACAAGGCCCATTAAATTTAATAATAATATAGGTATGGTGGTCATTTAATGTAATGTGGACTAGGTCCACTATATTAGTTATTAGTAAGTAAGGCCCACTAGGTA
>SNQJ01S0094097.1:15422-32121 GCA_010110895.2 Picea sitchensis
ATTCTCCTTTCCCTTGATATGCTTGATATCGAAGTCATATTCACTTAAAAATTCCAGCCATCTTGTTTGTCTGGAATTCAAGGTCGGTTGTTCAAAAAGATACTTCAGGCCATTGTGGTATGTCCTTAATTCGAATTTCTTCCCCATGAGAAAATGCCTCCACATCCTCAAGGCGTGAACAATGGCAGCAAGTTCCAAGATGTGGGTGGCATAGTTCCTCTCATGTTCCTTAATCTTTATGGACTCATATCCAATGACATGCCCATTTTGCGTGAGGACTCCCCAAAGTCCTTCCTTACATGTGTTTGTACATACCACAAAACTTTCATTTCGATCAGCAATCTTTAACACAGGTGCACTAGTAAGTAATTCCTTCAACAAATTAAAATTATTTCCACACTTGAGTGTCCATTCAAATTTAGTTCCCTTATTTTGCAAAGAAGTGATGGGATGAGAAATCTTAGAGAACCCTACTATGAACCTTATGTAGTATCCAGCTAATCCCATAAAAGATCTGACGTCTGACACATCTATGGGTGTTGGCCATCCTCTAATGGTTTTGATCTTCTCTGGATCTACTGCTATGCCCTGCTCTGAAATAATGTGTCCCAAGTAATGGATCTGCTTTTGATAAAAAGAACACTTACTCAACTTGGCATACAATTGATGTTCTCTCAGTACTTGCAATATCAGTCTTAAGTGATGTTCATGCTCCTCTTCAGACTTAGAATAGATAAGTATGTCATCCAGGAATACTATGACAAATTTATCCAAATAATTTTTGAATATGCCATTCATTAAGTACATGAATACAACTGATGCATTAGTTAGTCTAAATGGAACCACTACAAATTCATAATGCCCATACATGGTCCTAAAGATTGTCTTATGAATGTCTTCTTCCTTGATTCTTACCTGATGGTATCCTTCCCTCGGGTCAATCTTTGAGAATATCTTTGCTCCTCTTAGTTGATCAAAGAGGTCATCAATTCGAGGTAGAGGATACTTGTTATTTATAGTGTACTTTTTTAGTTGTTGAAAGTCAATACACAACCTCAAGGTTCCATCTTTATTTTTGACGAAAAGTACTGGTGCTCCCTAAGGTGAAACACTTGGACGTATGTACCTTTTCTTCAACAATTCCTCCAACTGCATTTGTAATTATTTTAACTCTGGTGTGTTCATTCTGTAAGGTGTTTTTGACACTGGGGCAGCTCCTGGCACTAAATCAATTGAGAAATCTATCTCCCTTCTTGGTGGCAATCCGGGTATTTCTTGGAATACATCTTCAAATTCCTGTAGTATCGAGAAGTCTTCAAGGCTTGGCCCCTTTGTAGTTTTTGGCTCTTCCACATGAGATGCATACAATTGACATCTTTTCCTAAAGCATCTTTTTAGCTGTAAGAATGAAATCTCCCTTATAGAGATGGGTCTTGGAACTCCTTTCACAATGCTCTGTTTTCCATCTCCATCAAGACATGTAAATGTCTTGTTATGACAATCTAGGATAGCATGATTCTTGTCCAACCAATTCATTCCAATCAGAATATCATAAGACCCCAATAGTATGATATTTAGATCAATACTAGTATTCACGCCGTTAAGACTTATGGAACAACTTCTGACCATGTCATGGATTCTTATTTTGGTTCCAATGGCTAACTAAACCAAACTTGCTTTTCCAAGTTTACTTTTCTCCAAATGTAATCTATCCACTATCTTAGAATCAATGTAGCAATGACTTGCTCCTGAATCAATCAAAATAGCAACAGGTTGATTTATGATCTTACCTTCCACCTCGATCATATTGGACTGGTACTCTTCTTGTCGATCATTTAAAGATGCATAGATTCTTTCCATATCTTCGACTGTTGTAGCCTCTTGGATGTTGTGCACAATATTCAGTCTGTCTTTTATGTGTGGGCAATCCTTGTACAAGTGATCTTCCTTGCATCCCCATCATTGGATTGGTGGTCTTCCCCTTTTTCCCAAGGAATCTTCCTTCTTGAAATCTCCCTTAGCATACTGATCTTGATGATTTCTATTAGGCTTATTCCTATTGAAGGGAGGTTTGAATCCTTTACTCCTCTGATCGAACTTCACACTTTTCTTGTCCTTCCAAGATTTTTGTAGGGATTCTCTTACCTGGCCTTTCTCATACAGGTATTTAGCCTTCCTGATGGATTCAGTCAAGGTCTTGGGTTCATCATACTTGATATTTTCCTTATAAAAGGATGGAAATCCACTTAGAAATCTATGTATTTTCACTTTCTCATCACCAATGAACCTGACATACTTTAACAATCCTAATAACTTCTTCTCGTGCTCTGCCATAGTCATGCTTCCCAACCTAAGTTCAAAGAACTCTTGCATTTTCTTGTCATAGAAATACTCTGAGAGGTACTCCTTCTGGAAGTACTTCTTGAACTGCTTCCAAGTGATCCTACTTTCATTAACATGTTCCACTTTCTTCAGTTGGTCCCGCCACATTGCAGTCTTCCTGTGTAAATGGTAGGTGGAAATCCTGGCTTCTAGGTTGAACGAATAGCTATGCAACTGAAAATATCTCATGAGTCCAAGAAACCATGCTTTGACATCATCTTCCCTTTCTCTTTCACCATCGAATGAAGGTGGCTTGAGCTTCCTCGGCTCTTCTTGCAAACTATCTACCTCTTGTTTCCTTCTTTGTTGTCTAATGGGAGACACCTCTGGACTACTTGCGGGATCTTCCGATGCATAAAAATTTCTCTCTGATTAAGGAGATGAGTGGTGTCCATGAGATCTACTAGCACTTCTGGAATAACCATCTCTTCCACGATCATCCCTTTTCATGGCACATGCCTTCTTCCTCTTGTCTTGAGTTTGATCCCTTCTTCATTTTCCTCTGCAACTAATTTAAACTCTACAGCACTCGAGCATTTATCTGACTTTTCTCTCTCATCAATCTCTTGTTGTCTGCTTTGTATCTCTGCACTTCCATCTTCAGGCTTCTTATTGTTTCTATTAACGTCTCTTGCTCTCCTTTTCCCTTGTGTCCATTGGACTCTGTCTCTGCATTACCCACTCTGGTATTCTGGCCTTCGGCCTCCTTATCATGACTGGAGGCTCCCTCGCCTTCTTCCACTTCCTCAATACACATGTTGAGTTGATGTGTTTAGACCCCTTAATTCTACAAAATGTGCAAGCGACCATTTTGTTAGAATTATGCATATGATAAACAAAATTTCCAAACCATGCTACAAGACTCTTTCTTTTATTTTTGTTCATGGAGATCATATCCCCATTCCCCGAAAATAACACTGTCATGTTATCCTTGGCTAACATAGATTCCATCCTGTGCAGGCACTTCCTTCAAACCACCCTCCCAGGTGACCACGACTAGAAACCGCGGTTAAATCCTTCCTTATCACTTTTTTGTCTTGAAGACAACCAATTCAACACTTATCCCTCCTTCCCTCAGCTCTCAATTTTCATATGACCACGGCCATGACCCTGCGCTTAGCTGGAAAAAGCGCTTGTCCAGAGCTTCGGGACTTCGAAACTTTCAGCTAGGACCGGATCAACGATCCTCGTCCTCTTTCCCAATCAGCGATCGAGATCCACTTCGGGACTCCGCGCTTCGAGAGTCTCAACTTTCCTTGCTTGCCTCCTCCCGGAACGCTTTTACCCGAAGTTTGTGATCTGTCGACGGGTGTCCTCCCACAGATCAGCGGCTGTGAATCGCTTCATCTCTTCGGGCTTCGGAATTTTCAAACTTTCCTCCTGCACTTTCTCCCAAAGTGATTTCACTCGAAGTCGACGATCCTTCGGCGTGTGTCTTTTGGAATCAACAGTCGATATGTACTCCGACCTTCGGGAGTTTTCGACCCAACGCAACCTGTCACATATTTCCCCTCTGGAGTGCCCAGTCTCCATACTGCATGATCTGTCGCCACGTGGTGAAATACTAGAAGCAGAAACATGGCCCAATCAGGCTTGTGACACATGTCACATTCTAACTGACCTTTCAATATTCCATATGCTCAAAGCTTACTGACACATGGCACACATCTCATGTGTCCACGTCATCCCAGGTGACGTCCGCAAGCCACGTCACTTCGGAAACTCTGGGGTCCACATCACCTCCTAGTGATGTCACCGTGCCCCATCACTTCGGCTCTTCGAGCTTCAGGACTTCAGGAGTTTTCATGCTAGCACACTTCCAATTCTCCAGAACTTCGCATTCTCGAACTAGCCAAGTTGTCACCATGTGTCCTCCTGGATCGAACGACTAAGATTCACTTCGGGTCTTCATCCGGAGTCCATGGATCTGCACCGCATGTCCTCCTTAATCTGATGGTTGAGGCTTACTTTAGGCCTTCACCCGAAATCCACAGATTTACGCCACGTCTCTTTTGGATCAGATGGCCCATATTCACCTTGGGCGATCCGACGCTTGAGATTTACTTCGACTCTTCGGCTCTCCAGGCTTCGAGAGTTTCAAATATCAACTTCTCCTTGCTCTCTCCCTCCTGGAGTGCTTTCACCTGGAGCACACGATCAGTTGACATGTGTCCTCCTAAGGATCGGCGATCCCTAGCTACTTCGGCTATTCGGATTTTTGATGTTCGAGCCCTAACCTGTCACATCATTGCATGCCTTTCAATTTGCAGGGGCATGCATCAACAGTTTGGAGTAACCCGCTTTTCGCCCCACAATTTTCCTGACGTTGACACGTAACCCCTTGGGGAAACCATGGTTTGGATTGTGGGACCGCCTTGGGAAATTATCTCCCGTGCAACTTGGTTCCCCGCAATGCCTGTTGTCTGTTGATCTCACTCTCCAATGGGATCTGACGGTAGTGACCTTAACCCTTGCCTCATTTACATCGGACGACCCCTGCTCACCTATCCTCTGATCCAACGATCATGGATCTCTCATGATCCTACAATGGCGATCGCTCCCGGATTCGAAGGGGGATGGTCACGATCCTTCAAATCCCTTACAACGGGTCTCTGGTGATCCAACTCCTGCATAGGTTTTGCAACGCCATTCCTCCTGAGCTTTTTAACTCCATGGTCAGAGTTCGATCTGTAACCACGAGACTCTGACCAACAGACCCGGCCCATACCGGCCCGGTGTTTCAACCAAAAGCTCTGATACCAATTTATAACGTACCCAGCTACCCACAGGCCGAGGTATGCTACCTTCAAGCCAGCCCTTGGACTTATTTTTCTTACCGATACCTTCTTTAATTAATAAGAACGCATAAAATACAAGATTTAGCGGCATGCACAGCAATATCCAGTAAGCATGCATAATCTAAGATTTAGTTAAACGATAATTAAAATACACAACGGAAAATACATTCATATACATGTAAACGATACCATAACAGAGAGCGCTTATCTTTATGAAGGATGACACCAACTGGCTGCAGACCAAGGATGGTCCACCCAACCGTAGACACCACTACTCCAAATCTCAACAGCAGTGTCACCCCTGAGCCAGGGCTATGAATCCACAAGGACGGTTCCAGAGTGTACTTGGCTTCCCAAACTAGTCAGCTCTCACGGGTTTCCCAAACCAGTCAACTCTCAAGATCTCACAGGCCTCCTAGCTCTCACAACAATCCAAGTACCCAGCTCTCTTCTACCCAGCTTGCACCACCCGAGAGAACGGACCTCCACCCTTCTCTGCCACGCAATCCCTCAGGCAGTCCTTAAACTTATTCGGGCTCCAACGCAACTGGTACAGAATCTCAATGTTGGAACTCTCGGGACTCGCAGCTGTGAGCAACACTGGACACAGACCAACGCATCTCAGACATGCAGCCTCAGGTCACGGCTGGATCACACCAGCGACCACTACAACCAACTATATCGTGACTAATTCTTCAGCAGCTCGGTTCCCTTTTCCCAAGACAAGATGCGGATGAGAATGGATCAATGAATGGGTAAGTGGGTGCATGAAAGTGCGTGAGGGAAATGAGTGAATCGTACAGGAAATCAACAAACAAGCCATCAGTCGAACCCCCCCATCAGACCAGAGGCGGGTTTAAGTAAATTCAAGGGGGAATCAAGAACCTCTTGGCCTTCCCCAAGAAGCTCATGTAATCAATCCCCTCCCTTAGACAAAAAGGGTAATTAAAATAGGAATAGACACTTGGCCCCTCAAGCCCCCTCTCTTGTGGAATCATAACCCCCTATAACTCTAGTCCTTGCCCGTCTAGCAGTCAGCCGTGTATTTATTATTAATAATGATAAAAACATTACATGTCTTGGGCACGCTGGCCTTTTAATAATTGTTTGGGCACTCTAGCCTCTCAGCATTGTAACAATACATTATTTAAAATGGGGGTTCAAAACCTGGGGTGTTACATGAAGGGTTGTACCTTGCCTTGTGGGAAGAAGTGGCTAAAGGCCCAGAGGGTAAAAGTAGTTGGCAAGAGTTAAAATCCAAAATGAAACCTTTGAGATGCTTCGCCCAGAGATTCTCGAAAAAACAATAAAAGGATTCTCAGTAAGAAAAGGGGACCCGTAAGATAAAATAAAACTCAAGGGTTAGTTGGTGGAAGGAAGGTATCATGAGTTGGCCTATTAGGTCCATGGGCATGTAGCGGTATGACACTACCATCTATCTAGTCACCAAACCAGGGTAATGGCTCTTGGTGGCATAGCCAAGAGAAAGGGGGTCTCATCACAAGCCAACGTTTTCATTTCCGTGAAATGCTTGTGGGTAACGTTGTCACCACTTTTCACCACACTAGGATAGTGTCCCCCAGCTTTTCCCTTGAAAAGAAAAAAGAAATAAGACAGAATAAAAGCAATTGAATGGGCTAGGAAACAATGGCATCCATGACAAGGTGCAGCTCACCCTCTAGAGAGGAACCCACAGGCAACACCTACATTTCCCTAGTATCATTGCACCCTCTGCCCAAACATTTCCCCTACACCATTTCACACACTTACATGCCCTAGATTGGTCTTCACCTAGGAAACACCCCAAACTTGAGGATAATTAGCCCAATAGGACATCCTCAAACCCTCTCCAAACCTGACTTGTTAAATTGCATAATGTCTTTGAGCATTTGTCTAGGTAAAGGGGGGTTTGATGCACATGTTTGGGTAATTTGATTATTGGATGTGATTGACATTGCTATGATCCCTATGACTTATGAGTCCATGGAGAGCGTACTTGTTGTTGTTGCAGGACCATGCCCGGTGGACAGGTACATATGGGGAGATGATTAGCTCAGACCTCCTTAGGGCTGAAAGCCCGGCAAATGGATGTTGTGACCCCAACCAAGGCCAAAGAGACACAAGAGGATGGCACCAGGAAGAAAGAAGGATGTTTTCCCCGAGACAATATGGTAGGCCTAGACCCAGAGGGTCTTGCCCTTCCACCATGAAGTCGGCCCTTGAGGGCCCCTGACGTCGTCATGTTCACCCTTGACGTCATCCAGTTAGGGTTTGGCATTTATGTGGACAGTTTGGTGCTAGTTGGCACGTGTGGCAGCATTTGGGGCCTCTAAAGGCCAAGCGTTTTTCATTTGAGGCCTCTAGAGGCCAAGCATTTTTCATTTGAGGCCTATTGTTCCACCCTAGGGGTCTAACGTCACCCTAGAAGGGCATGACGTCGTCTCTAAAAGTGAAATTAGGATTTAATTATTGAATTTATGTAAAAACTAGATATTTGATGCAATTTGGCCATGTTGGCCTTTTATGACCTAAAAAATAATTAAAGGTCATTGATATTGTATAAATAAGAAATTAAACTCTCATATTTTTTCATCATTGACTCATCACACAAGTGGTGGTCTAAAATTCGACCTTCTTTAAGGGCTATTGGTTGAAATCTAGCAGTGTGCACTTCTTGGAGGAGGCATTTCTTGGTGTATTTTGGAAAATTTTCATGTGGAGGATCTTCAACTAGGGTGTATGCTTGATTATTCTTGATGAAGTAAGTGGAAAATATGCATTTCTTTATTGTGAATGAATGCTTATGGTTAATTTACTTGTTTCATGTCTAAGATTATGAAATTATTTGCTTGAAACCCTAGGAGAAAAACATATGTTACTATATTTTTTCTCTATAGTCTTCCATGTGCTAAAATTTCTTAAAAGTCACCTATCTTGAAGTAGATACTAGAGCCCTACCATTGTAGCACTTTAGTAACCCTACTTCCTTGCCTATTGCATATTTTATTACAATTTGTTCAAGGAAAAAAGAAATCGCTAGGGCCTAACCTTTGTTACTTTCTAGCCATTGTCTCTAGGAGTTGGATTTTTGAGGCCTTGGGATACCAACACCTTTCTCATCCTCTCCATCCCTTTGACATAACATTATCATTGCTATTTTTCCTCTAAGATTTGTTGCTGCCATTATTGACTCCATTACCCTAGAAAGGCACTAGTCTACCACTTGCAAGTGTTGATTGATCAAACAAACACTCAAACTTTTATTTTTGAAGCTTTTACTAACATTTGCTAACCCTAAACTAGACTAACTCCTTAGCTAACTTCTTCTTGTTGCAAAACATTGTTTCAGTCATACAAACATACATTGATTTGATACATTTTCCTACATAACTTGCACTTAACTCATTCAAAACTCAATTGTGGTAATTGTTAATCAATCTGCTAGGTAAGTGCTAACTTTGTATGGTGTTTTCTTGCACTTTTGATCACTAGAATGTGTTGTTGTTGAAAAACATTGCTACAACCATCTAACTGCAGCAAATTCTCTGCAAAAGTGATTGATTTTGCTAGTTAGACATTGCCAAACTTGCTTGTGACAGGCTTTTATCATTCAACTAGGTTAAAGTTATTTCTTATTGTTGTTTTCAAGCACTTTCAAGGCATAATTCTTGTGGTTGTTATAAAATATTAATTGTTGTTATAAACTTGCATTGCTACAAATTCATATCAGCTAGCTTACTTTTTGAAGGTTCATTGTCTTATGAAGCACTAACAATCATTTTGGTACTTGGAAAGTGCCCATTTTTTCCTCCTTGTCTTGTTCTATGCAGGTACACAATATTATCTATTTACGTCATCTCTATAAGACATAAAGAACTCTTTGATTTGAGTGATCTGTGAGAGGGGAAGGATTTCCTTGTGATTATTTTCCTTAGCCTTCTCAAACCCCCGAGTCATCAGGGACATCTCCCCTGGGGTAGTCTTGACATACTCCTAAATAGAAAGGGATTTTATATTAAGGTGACACTGATAGGTTACTCCCAATTACGCCAATTCTGTATCCACTTGCCTTGGGCTTTTGGGAAATTACAAATTGTGCGATAACAGGCTCATTGATGTATTTGGTTAATATCCAATGGGAANAGGCTCATTGATGTATTTGGTTAATATCCAATCGAACATTTTCTTTATTGTGAACACGTTGAGTTAGTTCTGGGTGGAACCTAGACATGAGCATTGGATAGTTGCAAAACACATTTTGAGATATCTTTGTGAGACGCTAAATTATGGTTTGAGATATGCCTCAAACAATGACGTACACCTGCATGGATTTACTGATTTAAATTGGGTAGGGAGTGCAGATGACAAAAAGAGTACTTATTGTATGTGTTTCAGTTTAGGCTCTGCTATGATATCTTGGGCTAGCAGGAAATAGAAGTTTGTTGCACTCAGCACTGTAGAAGCAAAGTATATTGCAGCTTGTGAAGCTTGTACGGAAGCAGTATGGCTCTGTAAGCTAATTGTTGGACTATTTGACTATGATATATTGTGATAATCAAAGTTGTGGGAAGCTTTCAAAGAACCTCGTTGATCCAGATTCGGATCTAGGAGCTTGATGGAGCTCAAAAAGGCCTAAAAATCAATGTTCTCCGAATGGCGTCAAACCGGACGTGTGCATAGGCCTCGTCGATACGAACCCAACACAACTTTAATGAGCTCAAACGAATGTATTATGCTCCTTATATCGCATTCTGTTTGAATAGTCAAACAGGTAAAAAGTCAACACTGACGTCAGCATGATGTCATCATGTTGACATGGAAGCATGACACGTGGCAAAAGTACAGTTGACATGGACCAACCAGGAGGTGACATGTGTCACCACTAAAAGGGTGACACGTGGCATACTCGTACAGGTAATCGATAGGTCAATGGACACATGGCAGACAAGTGTGTTGGTGTGGTAGTGGTTGACTGGACAAAGGTACAGACACATGGACCATCCGACAGATGACAAGTGGCAAGGTATTGGCAAATGTTGTGATGCCACGTGGCCCAGACGTGGGCTGCCACGTGGCACCTGATTACTGGTTCATTTGTTTTGTTGCAAAAATTGTTGAGTTCGCAAGTTTCGAACTCGTGACCTCCATCGGGAGGCTATGCCTTGAGAATAGGTTGTATGCCAATGCGCTACCATGTGACTTGGTATTACAAATCCGCAGACTTATATTTAAAGTGTTGAAGAGTGTTAAATGGGAGCCCCAACCCCCGGTTTATTGTAATCCATGTAACCACAATACTAAAGGGCGCGAGTGTCATTCCGTTAAACCACATGAGCGCGCAAGTGTAGCGCCGGTCCCCATATGACTCGGGGGTTAGAGCTAAAAGCCAGGCACGAGAATAGGGCGCGGTCCTATTGAATATAACCATATGACCATAAATAGGGAGCGCACTAGGCTTAAGGGGCTTACCCCTATTATTATGGCATAAAGTGGGTTTTTGACCTTATCTTTATGGTTTTTATTGATTTTATTAACCAGTTGTGGTTATTTTTCCATATCTTGGTGGATATTGGGCCAAATTGAGTGCCACGAAAAGTGGGATGTTGGGATTTGATCCCTCTACCTCATGGCAATATAAACCAAGCCATTGTGAGGTTTAAAACAAGCAAGAAGCAACAAAGAAGCTTGAATCAAGTCGAGGAAGAACTTGTCAAGGTCAAGTAGTCTTGAGCAGTGCAGAGTAGCTGAGCTTTGAAGGCAGTTTCTGGGAGTTCTACTACTCCGTTTTCAATGCCATTTGTTGCATCAAGTTTTTGAGACAGAGCAGAATATAGCTAGTCAGTCAGAGCCCTATATGATGTAATTTTAATGCAGATTGTAAAGCATTGAATATTGAATAGAGAAAGCCTCCCTCACTGAAGTTAAAGGCCCTGAAACGTAGGCGAGATTGTCAAACTCCGTTATCAACTTCTTGTGTACAATTGTTTGATGGTTTGCTTACTTTGTGTTATCTACTATTGCTCTTAATTCTTTAAGTATTTGTCGTTTTCATATTCACATGCACCGTCAGAAAAAGGTCTTGATAAATTGAGGTCATAGTGTGTAATTGTTAAGCTTCGATTTTCGGATCACTCATGTTCCATGATAGGTCGAAGCACATCGAGATCAAGTATTATTTTATCCGTGATAAAGTCCAGAAGGGAGAAGTAATTCTCCAGTACATCACCATCGATGAGCAGACAACTAATATTTTGACAAAACCTCTTTCCAAGATAAAGTTTGCATACTTGAGAGACAAGTAGGGACTTGTGGAGATACCCTCCATTGGTTGAAAAGGCGAAAATGACTTCCTCGGTTGGGAGGGAGTGTTGATATATGGCATCATAGTCAGTGTGTTGGTGGAAAAACAGTCTCCAAGTGGACAATGGTCCAAGAAGAACAGATTGTTGATGTACCATGGACAACTATTCTTCTGGGGCATTGCCGAAACAAGTAGAATGGTTCAAGACAACTATTCTCATGGAGATTTGCCCAGACAGGTAGAATGGTTCATCTCCCTGAGTTCACAGTAGTGACCAGAGTGGGGAGATTGGTACAGGACATACATTTTCCCTGAGTTCGCAGTAGTGGCCAGAGGGAGGGAAATGGTCCAGGACACTCATTCTTCTTGAGTTCACAATAGTGACCAAAGTGGGAAGAATGGTCTTTGTAGCCCATGGCGTGGCTTCCAGCATCTGTTGAGACAGTCATTCTTCCTGGGTCACAAGCAATGACCAGGATAGGAAGATTGGTCCCTATATCACTCTGTTCAATGAGTGACTTATCCAAGAGACTCTGTTGAGTGCACTAATTCCAGCACATGACTTATTCAACATCATGCTCAATTACTCATATAGAGTATGGCCTCGATAGATGATGCAGACAATGGTATATTTTGATGCCAGGATGCTACCACATGATATTGATAGTGATGATGATGCTCGTGACTTTATCTGCGTGATCATGAGATAGCCTGTGTGGTTATAATGATGCTACCTGTAGAATGGTCTGCAAGACTATGTGAGTCTTTCCCATACCATGTGAAATAGATGGATGTGTTTGAGACCATTACAATTAATATCTCCTTAGCTAGGAGGGAGTGTTGATATTATGGTAGTTGCGAGAGGTATTAACCTCCATGTGTAACCTTTGACTAGAATAGAATATTCCAAAAGCAAGAGAAGCCATAAACAGATGTGTGAGAACCCTAGAAGACTAGTCAACTCAATAAAATAAATGATATTAAAGTATTACCCTCCAGAAAGAGAAGTCGACCTAGATAGGTGACAAAAAGGACTATAAATAAGAGGCTCTTGAGCTCATTTTGTACACACTCTCATACAAGATAAGTAGTGCGCAAATCTATAGGAAGGAGTGTAACTGCAACAACTGCAATTGTGTATTGTTTTTGGTCTGTGGTTGTGGATTCTCTTTCTTGTGCACTACCTTTGGAGGAAGGTGTGCTCTTTTGGTTATCTGTTGGTTCTAGTGTTGCTTCCGGAATCGTTCTATCTAGCAAAGGTTAAGGTGCTCAAGGTTATCTGTTGTTTTTGGTCTGTGGTTGTGGATTCTCTTTCTTGTGCACTACCTTTGGAGGAAGGTACGCTCTCTTGGTTATCTATTGGTTCTAGTGTTGCTTCCAGAATCGTTCTATCTAGCAAAGGTTAAGGTGCTCAAGGGCCGTTGTGTGCCTATGGTTGAGTGACAATATTGTGGTATTGTCTATGGTTAAAAGAGCACATCAAAATATTTCTAATAGGTATAGGGTTGATGGTGTGCATTGAAAGGTGCTTCCTTGATTAATCCAAAGCTACATCATTGCCCAACTACAAGATTATAGGGCATCCACAAAATTGTTTGTCAATGCCAATGCTATGCACAAAAGGAATAATATATTGTCAAGTACCCTTCAAGGCTCGCTGCCAAGCACCCTTGAAGGCTTGATCAATTATTAAATTTTATTTATTTTGTATGTTTTAATAAATTTTATTTTGTTTTTATTAGCTTTGATCTTGACTCTAGTTCTTGCCACTTGGTAGGTCTTTGGTGGCAAAACTTTGGCAATGATACGCCAAATCTTAAGAGATTTGTCATTTGAATCTTAAATCAGATCTACCATGCTTCAGGTTGCAAGTGCAATTGGAGCATGTTTGAGAAAATGATTCTAAGAAGTGCAACCAAATAACACAAAAGGGCTTAAATGACCTTGTATTTGTCCATTACAATCTTTGACTTTGCCACAAAGAAATACAAGGTGAGACTTTGAGAAACACGAGACTTGGATCAATGTATCGAAGGCTTAAGCATTTGAAATGGAAGGTTTGATTTAAAATTTAAGGTTTAATTCACATCTCAATGTTTCATGATGATGATAGGTTTGGATCATTCAGTGATTGACTTGGGAGAACTAGATCCTACACCAGTTTAGCTTCTATCGAAGAAGGCTCCTCTTTTTTGCCTTGATGACTTTGGGAACTTTGAGGGTCAAGTAGCGCAAAACATGGTAGAAATTGCTTCTTAGTTTTTTTCCTTATTTAGTTAGCTTTTATAAATGGATGCTAACAGTTCCCAATGTGGATCTTTTTGGACTCGCATCATATATGATGAGATACCTATTGATCCATGAAAGTTTGGAACTTTATTGATAATGTGCATTGCATGGACATGGATCAGTAAATATGAATGAAGATTGCTTTTTTTAATTCAAAATATGTAGATCTTTATTTTTTTTGTAATTGAGTTTTTTCCCAATTTATTCCCAATACAATTCAAATTCTTCACTCGTATGCCTCATCAAGTTTTTGTTGATTCCAAGTCCGGTGACTTTGATTTGTATATCATCTTTCATCGTTGAGCTTACTGGCTCTCTCTTATTAAGTGTTTAAACCTACGGGCACCCGTATCTAGTGTTGTCCATTCTTGTTCTTTCACTGGTCTTTCTCCCACTTGTGCACTTCACGTTTCACCTTCTAGCACATTAATGAACAGCTCCAAAGCACTGTATTAGTGCAGTTTTTTCTCTTTTATTGGCAGGTTTTTGGGTTAACTGTTTGGTTCTGTTCAGTCCCCTCATTATTTTGTGATCACAACCTGTGTGGAAATAAGGTTGCCAGATCTGATTTCCCAACAATCTGATCGTTTCAAAAACAATAACTGATTCAGGACGAGATAAGAAAAGTAATAGGGTACTCATTTAACATAATCAAAAGTGATTGTTGACACGACATGCTAAAAAAAATCAGTAGAACATTGAACAGCAACAAAATACTTCACGAGCATGATATCCGACAATAAAAAATGACTTAAATTTTATACCTGCCTTGCATCTTTTCTTGGAATTATTCCACTTACATATCTGAGTTACATGAGAGAGAAGTGAGATTACTCTATAGATCGTAATTTCAGCACTCTGCTGCAGACAAGTCCTGCAAAGTGCATTAGCCTTGTGGATACAACTGCTGACTCGCTCTAAGAATAAAGTAGTTCTCTTTTCCCTGTGAGTAATCCCAGTGTGATTTATGAATTTATTCAAAAACAACAATCATATTCAACAATGGCAAACTTGATTGCATATCGATTTTAGATTATTTTAGTGAATAAGCAAATATTTCCCTTAGATGAGTGTCAAAGAATCTATGAGTCATTTAAAAAGAATTTAAACTTGATAGTTGTATCAATCAAGATACTAAGCTAAGTGAAGCACAATCCTGTATATAAATATGCTGTAAATCATTAGACCAAACTCATCAGATCATATCTTCTTCAAAACATTGTAGGTTACAAGTCAAATACACCAACTTGATGCTTTTGACACTATTGAAGCGAAAGTCGCCTAGAAAATATGGATGAATGGCATGGAACAAATATTTGCAAAATGCAAAACAATATTATAGACTATCAATAAAGGCATTTAAAATCATGCAAAAGATTGCTACTCCACTTCACAATGAACCAGCAACTGATATTGAAGCCATCTTCCATTAAGCAGAAAGGCCTTGTAGAAGACAATTTCACTCTTGGCATTGGATGTTGAACTTGGACTTACAACAAAGATTCATTTCTGACCTTCCTCTTCCATCTCCCTAACATTTCTCTGCCCTGACATAATTCCAACACCAAATTTTGTACTTTTACTCATGCTAAACAGAACAGATAAAAAGTTAAAGTTGAAACAATCTGTCCAATTCATTTTCAAATTCCCTTGAAAGAGAAGGTAAAAGCGTTCCATAAAAAAGCAATGCAGTAATGCTTTTCAAAAAAATCACTGGACTTTAAATAAAAGAATCCCATCTAGAACAAAACAATTGTATAGACTGAATACATGTTTTTCTTATCATTTTTGTTTATGCTCAACTTTGACAATCCCAAATGATAAACACTACTGCTAATGCCAAGGTTTGAAAATGTCTAAAGATTTATTCACCTAGTAATGAAGGATTTCCTGTGGAATAGAACAAAAAGAATCTTAATGTGCACTATTTACTACAAAAATTCAACTTTCCAAAAATAGTTCCATATGCCATCAAAATATTTTACAAAATACGGCAACTTGTCAATCTTTATCAAATACACATGACAAGGAAAAACAAAAAATATGTTCTTTTTCTCACTGACCAACAAGCTCTAGAAATTTCAAGAATTGAGCAATTAATGCAATTCTGAAATTTTGTCTCATTTACTTGAGGTTTCCCAGATCTAATCCCTGTGAACTTTCAGCCTTAGGGATGACCTAAAAATTAAAATATTAAATTACATTAGTAATATGGCACTTTCCTTCAACCCAATTTCACCTGGCAACCCAAGAGAGTAAATACCATATGCATGTTCTTCAATACCACAAAGCTACAGCCTTTAGGGCACACTTCGAGGCATGTAATAAATCTGAAATATCCTATTATAGCAGATTATAACTGCAACAAATCTGCACCTTTATATTCCAAATATGCATTAAATAACTTAACCAATTCAGCGATATGTTATGTCAAAATCAGCATGAACAAGGACTGAAATCTACTCAATCAAAAAGATAACATAAGCTGAAAATCAAATCTTCATGTGCACAATATTGGACAGCTAGAAACTTCATATATATATATATATATATATATATATATAAGATGAAGTACAAGTACATGTCATAGCTTTATCCCAATGCTGGTACAAGTCAAGCTCTCCAAACCTTAGCTAGAAAAACTATAAAAAAAACTAGCCACCAACTCCTAGCTAGGAATCACTCCCAACCAAAGCTGGCCACTCCAAAGATCCTCTGCATGCTAGCATCAACACTGGCAAGTCCTTGGCTGATACAACAAGCTCATGTCATGCAAGCTCTCCACACTATCATTGTTGTCTTACTCAGGATTTACAAAACCTACCCATGTTGCATCACACAAGTACATGGCAAGACAATGCTTGAAGAAATTCGAGGACCCTAAGGCTGCCCAACAGGTCTGTCTTTGACCTGGTTGGGCACTAAGTTT
>SNQJ01S0094098.1:5491-37854 GCA_010110895.2 Picea sitchensis
TCATTACCCCTTAATAGGGGCATATTACATTAGTAATGTTATTTTATTTATGTCAGCTTTATTCCATTAGTTGTAATTATACCTCCTAGTTTCATATGTATACCAAGGAGACATTTTCATTTGGAATTATCTTGTAATTGTACATTTATGTGGGCATAAGGAGGTTGCCCCCTCGAAGAGGCTTATTATCTGAATTTCTCTCTTTTTCAAGGCATTGAGTACTTATTCTGAGGTTTTTCTATGCTATATTGATATTTGGTTCTTAACATAGGGTAAAGTTGGATTACTAGTTGAAGGAGCATCCTTTTGGATCCCTTCCTTGTAGTATTTCTACATTAAATTCTAGCAAGATTACAATTGATGTTATTGAGTATTATAGCCTTATTTCCATTACTAATACATAATAAAATAATCCCTCTTAGATAACCTCTTGATTCCATTTCCCTTATTAGATTGGCACTAATATCTACTTCCTTCCATCACTCTTTTACTTCGTAAAAAATACAAAAACATTGTTTTTATAAAGCTAATATCTCATCACCTTGTGCCTAATTTCTTATATTTAGTATTCCTACTTAGGGATACCCCCCTTGAGCCAAAGGAGATCCATCCTAATGCAAATAGGATAGGTTTCTTAGTAACAATGGTAACCATCCTAGTAGTTCCTTCTTGGGTTGCAACTTGTGGATTAGGGATTTTATCATAAAGTGAAAGTTGGGGGGGTAACAAGGTTCTCTCATATCACTTTGCCCCCAATCTAAGTGATCATGGGTGGGGGAAAATCCAAGTCAATTTGGGTCTAGTTTCAATGAAAATCATTCAAGGATCTAAAACACCGCTTTTGTTCAACATATGTACTCACTCTAATGTACCTAAAGCAACCCTTTGAGATTTAGATAGATGTGTTAGATTGTGTTGTCAGTGTAGTCCTTACTCAACATGTACATCTAGTTTCTTATCACAGTGAGACACTCTCTGATGTGGTTTGTAGGCACCCCACCTATGACAAGGATATGTACTCCAATGTGTAACCTACCACTAGTGGAAACATTTCATCCTAGGAAGGGAGATGATCATTCACACTAATCATAATCCCATGTAATTCATGTAGATGTAGGGAAAGTTATAGATTGATTTCCATCAAAAGTGATCCATGTACCTACAATAGTTCAATATGAACATCAAGTATAGTAAGAGCAATACAAATCACATTGTGGAGTACCTCATCCAGCCTTCATTTGTAGCACAAACTACAATCCTCAACTCTAGTGGACATGAGGCCTCTAGGTGACCTCAATTGTATGACAGTGACCTTGATTTCTTTGTTACCAATCAGACACTATTTACAAGCAAACTAGTCTTAGGCATTCATCTCCAAGATGAAATTTTATTCCATATAGGTCATGTTTTTGTTCCTTTTAGCGAGCATGAGAATCTAATTTGGGAGGTGAATTATAGTTGGGTAGTAGGAAAATTTTACATGGAGAAGATAGTGGTAGTGCTACAAAATTTTTCTACTAGCTAAATATCCCACATGACATCAACATGTATATTAGATTATGCATTTCCTATGCCATTACCAAACCTACCACAAATAATTAAGGGTTGTACACTCCTCTACCTACCCTAGACAAACCATGGKATTCCATCTCCATGGAATACATGTAAAACCTACCTTCAACAAGAATCATAATGAATATGTATTTATKKTTSTCGACCAGTTCTCTAAGATGGTCATTTTGACACCCCGTGGAAAGAGTTTCATAGTTGAGGCCACTATGAATCTCTTCTTCAAGTGTGTTTCAATTCATTTTAGGCGCCCACTTACCATTATTTTAGATAGGGACACTAGGTTCCTAATTATTTTATGGCTTATCCTGTGGTCAATGATGGAAACTAAGTTGATCGAATTGACTAATTTCCACCCCCCAAACTGATGGGAAAAAGAGGTAGTCAATGGGAGGATTCTTCAAATCCTAGGAATGTGCAACTCCAAACATACATGTGCATGGAATGAGAACCTTCCTTATGTTTAACATAGCTACACAAAATCCATTTGTATCTCTTCTGGCCATATCCCTTTTCATGTTTTCTTGTGGTTCCGTCCATTGGCCCTAATTGATGTAGCTCTACCCATTACATCTACATTGGAAGAATCCTCCCTGCTTAGAGCGATATTGATAGAGCATCCATATTTTTTGGATGTGTCCAACACATCGAACAAATCCAACAACAAGTTCATGATATTTTGTAGCAATACAATGCTAAGTACTAGTGGTGCCATAATCACCATTAGGTTCCACACAAGATTCAAGTAGGAGATAAGGTATGGTTTCATTCATGGAAAGAAAAACTCATAGGACCCCATTAGAATCCCTTCCCACTTCGATAAGCCTTGAACCATCACCAACATTGTGGATGAGAATCTTTCTAAATTAAGTATTCCCTTGCACCTTATATTTAATGTGGATCTATTGTAATGTCCTCGCTATAATCCCCAATTTAATTAATGATTAATGTAGATACAATGTGTGGTTGAGGCCAAGCGACGTATATGTGAAATGTATTTCTATTTTTTTATAATAAAATGTGATGCCAACTGCTAAGGGGACATGGATAGAGATGGGGCCTAAATTAATCCAGAAAAGAGGGGAGGGTATAGGAAAATGTCTAAGAGAGGGATACAAGTAGGAATTACCCATGTTTATTAATTTCACCCACATTCCTGAATTTTATTATCATTATGTATCAAAATCTATTTTATGACTGAGTTTCCCCAAATCCAATCATTGAATTCATGTAAGAGGGTGGGTGTGAGAAGTCACATACCATAGTTATTGGGAGCATGGGGTTTGGGTACAATCGGCTTGGGGAAATGTGTAAGTCAAGAAATCCAACCAAAGGAGAGGAATTTCATATGGGAAGCTACAACAGTTTGAGACAATGAAGTTTTTGAAAAAACAACAAGTAAAGAGGAAGAAAAGAGAGTTTGGAGCTAGAACAGCCATGGAGGGTGAACTCTAGAAGATGCTGGAGCGTTTTTGGAGTGTTTTAGAGATGAAGATTGAAGAGACAGGTTTCCAAGCCTGAAGAGTGAACTCTTGTGTGAGTTGCAATGAAACAACAAGTGTTTTTTGTTGTTTTGTTGGTAGGTTCCCTAGAAATGAGTTCCCTTGAGTTCCCTTGAGTTCCCAACAAAGAGATTCCTAGTTACTTGTGCGAGAGAGACCCTAATAAAATAATGGAATGCCTGAGGGACTAATATCAGTGAAGGGGTACATTCCTTGGGTTGGGCAGGTCAAGAGGAAGAGAGTTGGTGGAAAATTGAGATAGATATAGGAGAATACTAGTGGGTTGTGGGATTTATGAGCTATGAGTGGAAAGTGAGAGACCACCCTCTTTTGTGGATTTCTATCCCCAACTTGGGGGTGACTTGTTTTTGAGATTTGGAACAACAATTCTATGGTTGGGTGGAACTTCCCTCATGTTATCACATGATTTGTACTTGTGCAAAGCCCAACACAAGTCCTCCAAATTTGTGTAGCTATGGAAAATCCTATCATTGTCACCTTAGTAATAAATTCCCTTGTTTTAGTGATGGATGAGGTTCATCATAAGGGAGGATTCCCCGGTGACCTCAAGGTATCAAAGTAGCAAGTATTGTAGCCAAACCTACCACCCCCTCTCTTGATCACCTAAATATCGGTCTAGGTCAAGGAAATGGAAGAGGTATAAAGTTGTTTGAGTACCTGCCTAGAACCAGAACACTTTATAGCATATATGTGATTATTTGAAAGTATAAATATGCAATTAATACCTCATAAGACACTAGACAACAATTATTTCTATGGATGGTACAAATTTCCAGCAGTACACTTGTATTATAACAACAATATAAAGTTGTAACATCAACAAATAAAAGAGATTAGAATCTCAGCAATTGACCAAGAAAATCAAGCATGCATCACATAGAACATTATCCAATTGCTTAAGAGAAATTATGAGCAAGGTAGGCCACCTTTCCAAGAGTGTATGCAACAAATTAGAGTGTATTAAGTTGGTTGTAGAAAATTTTTGCAACAACAACAAGTTTACTAGTGATTTAGTAAGTGTTAGTGTTAGTAAAGTTAGTAGAGATCTTGAGAGACTCTAAAGACACTGTTTGTTGATCAATTTTTCTAATAGAGAATTGTAAGATGATATCCTTTAAGGGATATGGAGTCTTTATAACACCAATACAACAATGCTTGAATATTTAACAAGTAGAAACCAAGAGGTGGAGCTTAAAATCTAAGGTGATATCACATTAGGGCCTTAGGGTTTAAACCTTAAAGAGAAGGATTGCTAGAGTGCAAGCACTTTTGGGATCTAGCAACCTTTTCTATCTTCTTGATGCTTCAACTATATTGAAATCAATGTCTAGGTCTAAAATCCTAAAGTGATATCACTTTAGGGATTTAGGAATCTAACCCTAGCAAGGATTCCTTCACAAATTTTGGACAAAATTAACCTTGTGAGAGGAGGAAGCACTTATTCTCCTCTCTTAGGGTTTTGCCAAGGAAGATGTCTAGCATGAAAAAGAGAAATTCCCATGAAGCATTGATATCACAAAGATAAAATTGAAGAAATTTCACTTACTTCACCAAGATAGCATGAGATAAAACCCTAATTACATAAATTCCATCCAAAAATCAGAAAGTATCCACAAATTGATCCTCCAAGAAAGTCACATAAGTGTAGAAGGGAGAGATAGCCATGTAGGGGGGAAAATTCAAACTTGTTCTCACAAATGGTGAGGAATGAATGATGAAAAATGAAAATGACATGGTCCTCTATTTATATGAGGCCATCTAAACAAATTTTTCCACTCAAAAATGTCAACAACAAATAAGAAGAGGGACGACCCCCTTCATTTTCCTTTACAATTTACAAAAATGAAAATTACATAAAGTAAAAACCTAAAAAGGGTGGCATAAGGCTAGAGAATGTGAAATCCAACCTCAATGAGTGGAACATTGGGCCTCCAAAGGCCATGTGTCATGATCTTGTGTGCAAGAGTCCCATGCCATGAGCCTCCACCTATCAAAACACCTGTGAAATCCATTATCCTTCAAACCCTAGCCTCCAAGATGGTGTCAAGGGATAGAGGGTGATGTCTTAAGCCTCCAAAGGCAATGTCCAAGTGGAAGAGGGGTGAAATATCATCCTCTTATAATTTCAAGGTGCCTCCAAAGGCAACATCCTCCACCCTTAAGGTTCAATGCTCATCATCAATGGTCTCCCACATGTGGGGCATGGCATCCATATTGTGGGCTTTCAAGCACCCATGAAGGTCCAATCAGCATAGTTCCTTCATGAATATCTTTCATTGGATAAGGTCCTACAAAGACAAAAATGTATGACCTCCAAGGGTCCACAAGTCATATGAATCATTCCAAGTAAGCCACATTTAATACAAGAACCACCCAAACAAGTGCATTAAATCCCCTTTTTTTAAATTAAACAAATGCTCAAAGACCTTATAAACTTTGCCAAATATAGGTATGGGATGGGTGTCATGGTGCCCTATTGGGTAGGCCAATCCCTAAGTCAAGGAATGTTTCCAAAGAAGACCCTATATATACCATGTAATGAGAATAAGGTGGATTGGGGAAGGAATATTGGGAATGGGGTTCTTGACATATCAAGTGTTCATATTGTCTCATTTATGGGTGCTTTTGTGGAGGGTGTGTTGCATTCTTGAGTTTCCCTTTATTTACAATGCATCCTTTTTTCAAACCCTTTATTTGCCTTTTTATTAAGTTTGAAAATTAATTTCTATGTGAAATGGAAAGAAAAAAGATCATCACAATGCCACTTGAAGTTAGAACACATTGAATGTCATATGCATTGGAAATTAAAGAACATTGCAATGCATTCCCCCATCAAGAGAGACATCATTCATTCACTTTTTTATTTAAAAGTCATTTATTCATTCAAAGAACCATTTCATGGATATAATAACTTAGGGAGATCATTTATGTATGATGTTAGCTACAACACCTAAAGGCCTTTAACCCCTTCTTCCCATGAAATAAGGTACAAACCCTTCTTGGGGTTAATGCACCCAAAAACCCACAAGATGACAAAACAGAGGGGAAGAAGTGTGGAAAGTGGTAAGTATGAGTGAGGGATGGTATGATGACCCTTCAAGGAACACTCCAGTAGAAACCCTTTTCCCAAGGGTGACCAACTTACTAGGATACCATGTCAACCACCAAGGTGAAATTAGGCAAAACGTGTAATTTCCAAGCAAATGTTCCATAATCGAGAAATGACTCTTTGCAACATGCTCAAATGCTTCAAATATTAAAGTGACACTTACCATGAGACTAGACTTGTTACGTCATGAAGTAAGGCATGTCATCCTTTGGAAGCCAAAATGGTGTGGTGGATATTGCTCTGTTGCTGGTGATGAGTGGTCGTGTAAGGAGGGGCTTTATTTGCCAAATGTGGGCTCTGTTGGTCAATCTAACTGTTGGCACTCCATGTTTGTTACCTACGGGCCTCGATACATGATCTCCTTAATTACCCCTAGGCTAGGGGGTGACACGTCCCAAGCAACTAGTTGCACAATTGAATTAAAATATAAATGTTTTATCTATTTATGTGTTGTGTTTTATGAGTTAAATTGTTGTGCATGAAATCTGTGTATAAGATTGATTTATATGTTGTTGTAATTGAGTTTAGTAGTTGCATTTAATGTTGGTTTTAGACTGTTATAGATGCATCTAAATAATGGTAACAGTCAGTAATTAAATATGTATGTAATTCGTAGCTAATAAGCTATAGGAAATTAGTCAGTTGTAATTTTTTTTCGTTTTTATGAGTTTTTCTACACGTAATGGACCTATGTTGGGTTGGATGATGTTACATTATGGTATTAGAGATTTTGGTTTGAACACTAGGATTGCACTGGTGAATATGGGTGTGAATTGGGAAAAAAAATTGTTATAGATTTCGATTTGTGCGAATTTGGGGGAAAATGGTGAAAAAACAAAGCAAAATCCCAAAATTCGTGAGAAAATTCAAGACGGATTTTCCTTATAGCCATCTAAGAGAGGTTTAATGGTGTTGATCTACAGATTTGCAGAGATAAATTCAATTTGGAAGGTCAAATTTCATGTTTCAATTGTCATCGAAGGAGGTGGGAGAGTTTAGTGAATCGATGGTCAATATCGTGTTTGATCTCGACATCAATGGCCTAGATTCCTTTCAATAAATTTAAAAACTTATCAGGTTTTGACCATTTAGAATGTTGAGCAGATCAATGACCGAGATTCATTTTTGGTGGTTTAGAAAATGAAACAGATCAATGGTATGGATTCATTTCGATCGTTCGAAGGTTGGATTTGAATCAATAGTCGAGATTATTTTCAAATTATAGATCGACAGTCTAAATTTATAAGTGTTGGAAATTTGACAAGAGAAATCATCAATGGTCGATGGTCAGATCAGTGAGTTTGGTGAAGAGTTTCAATCAAACAAAATCAATCTTCGATGGTCAATGATTGGTCGTCGACGGGTTATGAGAATTTGGATAGATCAACGACTGACATCATTTTGGAATGAGAGACTGATGGTCCAAATTCATCTAAGATTTGGTCAAACATTTCCAAGTTTTGGAGTTGGCCAAGAGAATTCATCGATGGTCGATGGTTAGGTCAGCCGAATTGGAAAAGAGTTGTATTCGCCAAAGGAAATCATCGATGATTGATTGTCAGGTTTCGATTGATTCAGTGAAGTGTTTTGATAAAGCAAGAGAAAGTGTTGATCATCGATGGTTGATGGTCAGGTGTCAGGCGATTAGGAAAGGTGTTTGGGTCATCCAAGAGAAGTTGTCGATAAAAGATGGAGAAAAGATGGTGATGACGTTTCATGCCACATCAGCATCCATGTGTCATGCTACATCATCCAAAGGGTCATGTTATATTCTACACGTCATATCACATCAGCATCCACATGTCATTCCATGCCAACAATTACCACATGAGCCAAGAAATGGTCAATGGTCGACGGTCGGGTCAGCGAATTTGGAGAAGTTTCTTCATCAGTCAATAGGAATAGCCAATGCTCGGGTCAGTCGAATTATGAATGAGTTTCATCCACCAATGAAAATCATCGATGGTCAATGACCAACATTCAGGTTGGTCAGTTTAATGAGGCATGGAAATCGACTGTCAAGGGAAAGGGTCGATGGTTTACGGTAGGGTTGGAAGTTTAGGAAAAGCATTACATGCGTCCAAAGAAAAGTGTCGATGCGGTTTATATCAATGGATCAGTCTCACTCAATTTGAGATCGACATCTCATATTAAAAGGTCTATTATAATAGTGAAACAAACATTTTTCTATGAAATTTTCTAGATTTTGAAGGTCATGAACTTCCGGGGAAATTTTGAGGCCCTAAACAGCGTTTTTATGCAATCAAAACACAAGAGAAAAGAGTGTAGAAAGGTACACTCTATCTTTTCATCTCAAATAAAATAACTCGGAGATATGTATTTAATGAGCTACTTCGGATGAAAAATAGAGCTCGTATGAGAAAGTTACAGCTGAAACAATTAAGGCAAAATTTTGTCACCAATTTACTTCCATAGGGCATTACTTGCTCAGAAATCCATTTGGGGCACGGGAGAAGTCTATGGAGATATTATGAACCATAGAAGACAACCATGAATCCATATTTGAAATCTGGGTATGTAAAAATGTGCAGGAAGAGAAAGAAGACACATGTATCATACATGGATAAATTTATAGAAACAACAAAAACTTCTATGGACCATAACTTTCAACTCAGAGCTCAGATTTGAGAAAATGTATAGTCATTGGAAATTTATTGAGGAGGAGAAGACACATGTCCACCAAGAATTTTGATTTGGCCACCAAATTTTCTCATAAAGTAATAAATAGATTTTTGTAGTAGTAAATGAGTGGAAAATTTCAGCATGTTAATGTTGTAACTTTTCTCTCAAAACTTAGAAGGAGGCATGAGTACAAACATTGGAAATTTGTTTCAAAGAGGAATGCATATAAGGAAATAGATTTTGAATTGGTTCATTGTTTTCTTCATAAATTTATGAGAAGGACAACTTGTATTCTAATTGATGAAATGTTTTATKTTATGCATGTTCTAACAATAATTATTACATGCACATTTTTTGCATAATTAGAGGTACAGGAAAACACATTTGGTGCTTATATGAGGACTGGAGTTATGGAAGACGCACAGCGATGTTACATCCATGARGAGGATATCATAGGTCTTCATGTCATCATGGGAAATGTTGAGACAGATTCTAATGGAAGAATAGGCATGCAAGAGATTGTAACTATGAGAAGCCTGCATAGAGAAGTGAATAGCCATAGGGATGATAATGAAAGGATTATGAAGGCTCGGGAAGAGATACTTTTAAGCATGAATATGTTGCATAATAAATTTAACAAGGACTCTAGCACCAAGCAAGAGCTAGTTCCAAACAAGTGACCGCATCTAGATCCCATAGAATAAAGGATGATCATGGGAATGACAAGCAGTCAAAAATCATGAGAAATCCCCATCATTCTCCAAGGAAATCCACCAGAAGAACTCATGAAATTTCAGGGCCAGAAAGCATCCCAAGTGTGTCTCCTATTAGGATATAGAGAAGAAGGTATGAGGAAGAGATCTTGCAAGGAGAATTTAGGAAAATCAAGACACCAAATTTCAATGGTGAGCATAGGAAAGGAGAAGAGGCCAAGGCCTCATTGTTGGAAATGAAGAAATATTTCCAACTGCATGATTACCCCTCAAGGGTAGAATATATAATTTGAACCTGTCACTTGCAAGGAAACACAGCCATGTGGTGGATCATCTTAGGCAAGCCAAGCACCTTGATGAGAAAAGGATCACATGGAGTCAAGTCAAAGGATATTTCTGAGATAAATATTAGTTTGAGCATTACTATGAAGGGAAGATGAAATATCTCTTTGAACGCAAGCTAAGAATCATAACAATGGATAAATATGATAAGATTTTATGTGAATTGTTAAAGTATGTTGACTTCATAAAAGATAAGAAAGTCAAAATCCAAAGGTTTCTGAGTGTGTTACCTTCTTTCTATAGTGACAAGATACAATGTGATAACCATAGGACTTTGGAGGAAGCCACAAGGAGAGAAAAGAATATTTATGAATAGAAAAGAGGAAGTCAAATTTTCAAAAAATCTTGGAATGACAAGATGAAGGGTAAAAAGGATCAAAGGTAGAAAGGTTTTAAGCCACCCATTTTCAAGAACAACTCCCAAGCAAATTAACAAGGTTAGTCAACATACTATGAGCACAAGACTGCATATTCATTTGGAAAAATGTCAAGGAATCATCTTGTACATAAAAAGGATCAAAGGTAGAGAGGTTTTAAGCCACACTTTTTCAAGAACAACTCCCAAGAAAATCAACAAGGTCAGACAACACAAAATGGGCACAAGAATATAGATTCATCTAGGGAAAAGCCAAGATAGCATCATGTACAATGTTGGGGGTGTGAGGGAAATATATAAGGTACCAGATGTAATATAATATGAAAAAACAAGAATATTCAATAGATATCAACGGAACGATAAAATATTGAGAAGAGAAACACCAAAAATGATACCTTTATTCAAGAAAGAAATGTTCACTTGTCACTTCGAGGGGGCAACCTCCAACAGAGCAGAGCTTTATCACAATACTTCTCAAGACAAATATTAATCATGTCTCCTACTCTTATTTATATTAATTCTATCTTATGAAGAAACTTATCATGGAAGATCTTTCTAGAAGCAAAAGCTTCTATTAGGTCTTCTTACATTGACTTGTTCACATTTATTAAATAGGCCTTATAAATTAATGTCATCCTTTATTAGATGGAAAATATATTATTCTACCTGCGTGAGAGGTTAGGGAGGTTAGGTCCTTAAGATTCCATCCCCCTTGAAAAATGGCCTTGTCCTTAAGGCTTGAGATGAGTAAATTGTTGCAAAATGGTAGCGGGCTCTCAAGTGGCATCTTTTGGAGTTGTATGTTCCCATTGCACTAACACTTCCTGGATGGTGTGCTGACGGAGACAGTGCTCATGCTGGTCCAATACTGCTTGGGGTTGTAACCAAATGGAACCTTCTTCATCCAACTCATGGAGACGGGTTTGAGTGTGGCACTTAGTTCCAATCACCTTCTTTAAGCATGAGACATGAAAAACTGGATGGAGCTAAGAATCACTAGGCAGAGCTAACTAGTAGGAAACTTGCCCCACGCACTTGAGAATGGCACGAGGACCATAAAATTTGGGAGCAAGCTTCTAACAACATTCAACTTTGAGTGAACTATGCTTATAAGGTTGTAGATGAAGAAACGTCTGGTCCCCTTCAACAAATTGATGTTTGGAACGACCTTGATTGACTTGCTACTTCATGCAATTTTGAGCCATTGCCAAATTTTCTTTGAGGGTACAGAGAATGGCCTCACGTACTATAACATTTTTGTCAACCTATTGAACCTTCGAGACACCTGGCATGTTTGAGAGAACCAACGGTGGCCTTTGTCCTTATGCTTCTTCAAACGGACTCATGCAAGTAGTTGTATAGTAAGATGTGTTGTTCCACCATTCAGCTAGTGGTGACCATTGAGCCTATCAATGTTGTCGGTCAGATGAAAAACATCATAAATATGTTTCCAAACACTTCTTGACAATTTCAGTTTGACCATCTGTCTAGGGATGATAGGCAGTGCTGAGATGTAATTGGGTGCCCTGTAGCTTGAACAATTCTTGCCAAAAATTGTTGGTGAATTTGGGATCCCTATCAGAGACAATAGAATGTGGCATGCCATGAAGTTTGAAGATATTATCCATGAAAACTTGAGCCCCTGTGGATGCGGTGAAGGGATGTTTTAGAGAACAAAAATGAGCATATTTGGAAATACGATCAACCACCACCATGATAGTTGTATTATTGTTGGATTTAGGTAGGCCCACAATGAAATCAATATAAATATCCTACCAAATAGAAGAGGGAATTGGAAGGGGTTGGAGTGTGCATGGTGCTTTGATTGTTTCTCCCTTGTTACATTGACAGACATCACATTCATCCACAAATGTGTGGACCTCCTATTTCATACCATCCCAAGGAAAAGAACATTTGACCCTTTCATAGGTTTTGGTAAACCTGAAATGCCTAGATGTGGGTGAAGTATGAAGCTCATAAAGAACTGTGGATTTAAGTTGCGACTATTTGCTTTAATATAGACAATCATTATAACGAAACTCATTATTGTTCCAAGAGTACCCTGGAGAAGATGGAGAATTTTCTTACAATTGTTGGATCAAGCAAGAGATTTTGGGATCTTGGAACCATTAATGATGAGAAACTTGGAGCTAATCTAGTGTTGATTATTTGGGTCGGTTTTCATTGATGTCAACCCTTGAAGAAATTCTGGTAGCACAAAGGTTTGGGTAATAGACCCAATTTTGTTTGATGTATAATGGTATGAGTTTTAATATATTTGAAGGTAAGACTATTCTATATGGATAGTACATGCCATGTCATTTTCAGTGGTATGTGGAATGTCATATAACTCCTCGGGTTAGAGATTTATGGCCATGTGAAGTTGGAGAACCCTCATGAGTCATCTAGAAGCCCCAAAAGGTCAAAGAAGTCAAAGTGGTTGCAAGGAAGAAATTATTTAAATAATAAAGTGAAGTGATGAGTGTAATATAATTAAAAGTCGATATAAAAGAAATTATTTAAATAATAAATTTAATGGAGAAATTACTAAGTGGACAAGTGGTTAGAAGTGGGTTAGCCCTAAAATAAGGAAAGTGGTTGAAGATGGTTAGAAGGTAACCCCTTGAGTAAGATACATAAAAGTATAAATAAGAAGCAAGGGTCTTTCATTTAATTACACTTGAGCTTATTGAATATCTATAAGTGATTGAGGTTACCAAAGGATATCTAAGGAAAAATTCAGAGGGAAGGTGAAGTAAAGAAGGTCGAAATTCAAGGGAGGATAAATTCTTTTGATGATGCTTTCTAAGGTATGTTATTTACAAGTCATCTCACCATTTTTGCAATAAATTTTTTTCTAGAATGATTCAGACCGTGAAATCTAAATTCCATTGATGAAACATATCCAAGTAGTTGTGACAAAAATTTCAGCTTGTGGGTCGTTGTATTTTTGGAGTTACACTACATGGAAAATAGGGTTTATGGTCAGTCCTGAAACTAGTCTAAAACAGGTGTTTCAGGTAAAAATGTCATAACTTCTTCATAACAGATCCAAATTAAGTAAGACCAAATGTATTGGTTAAAGTACAGTCTGTAGTATGTTGTGTACCATTTTCAAATCTATACAGAAAATATTCTGTGTGGGGCATTCTCTACAAGTTCAATCTCTAGAATAAGCCATAATTCAGCAAGGTATGCCATTTTTGCTATAACTCCTTTTCTAGGAGGTTCCAAGAAGTGAAACTTGGATTAAAGACAATAAACTGAAGAAAATTGTGTATTATTTTTAGTCCTTTATTCATTACAGGTACATAGTTGTGATTATTGCAAGTTAGGGTGGTTGACTAATCCAAAACTAATCATGTGAGACTAAAGTAAAATTTGATGAAAATGCTAGTCTCTTGTTGTTAAAGTTAAGGAAGGTTTGCAAGTATGTGATCATATACACCAGGTCTATTACAGAGTTACAAATCATATTTGGATGATGAAATTGATCAGGGATTTTGGTTGAGTTACATGTTGGGTACATGGTTGAGACAAGTAGTTGATGAGTTGGCACATACATGAGGTGCATAGTTGATGTTGTTGGTAAATATTGATGAGTTATAGTTTATGTGTATTTGATGCATTATTGGTACATATTTGGTGCATGGTTGATGCACTCATTGATGGTATAGGTTGAGGTACATGTTGGTGCATGGTTGATGTAGTTGTTTATGGTACAGGTTGATTACAAGTTGTTTATGGTACAGGTTGATTACAGGTTGTTTGGTGTAGGTTGATTGGTACAGATTTACAACAATATATCTCAAAGTGATAGTGTGACAGTGGTTCCATAATTCTACTTGTATTCTAGGGCGGTTAGATGGGGCAAGGACAGGTGGTTGTAGCCACCTTCCGGTTGTAGCCAGAGAACATAGGGGGTTGTAGCCTCCTTCTGGTTGTAGCCAAAGAATGGGGGAGTTGGAGCTTCCCTCAGGTTGTAGCCTGAGAAACTAGGGGTTTGGAGCCTCCTTCCAGTTGCAAATGGAAAACAAAGGAAGTTGGTGCTTCCAATGAATGTAATTCTTAAATACATACAAGAAAAAACATTATGTGGTTTTCTCTCGCTTTGGGTTTCCATGTAAAAACACTAGTGTACTGTGTATGTGTATGATTTCTCATTTGTTCATTGTTTATTTACTCTTCAAATATTGGATGATAATGTTACATTGATATAACACTTGCATTTTATGGTTAAAAATGATTAAATTTATCTATTACTGATTCACCCCCCCTCTCAATAATCCAACAATTGGTATCAGAGCAAGTTCCTTCAGGAAATAGTTTAACCACTTGAAGGAGATCATGGATTATTATGAAAATGGAGTACCAATGTTTAATGGTCAGAATATTATTGTTTAAGGAGATCATGGATTATTCTAAGATGATGAATCTACCAATGAAGATGATGATGAATACACATTAGAGAAGGAATTGTTCTGATCCATTCGGCTTAGAGACTCCCAGGTAACATGAATATTAGATAGGGGGATTCTATGTGATATATGTGATAGACCAAAGAACCATCCTTTAAACAGCTTGTAGAGTTTGAGTAGATAGATCTAGAGCAATCAGTTAGCAGAAGTACAGTTTGATAGTTGTAGTAGTGAAGACTTCATGATAGTATAGTAATAAATGGGTCAGCATTATGGACAGTTGTGCAATAGAGTCATTGACAGTATGGACAGAGATGGATTTGTGATAACACTTAGTAGGTTTGGATAGATATATGACAGTGGATGAGAGCATGGATTCATAGAGTGGTTCAGAGACAAAGGAACATTATGGATGTTAATTACAAAGGAAATGGCTTGAACAATGCTAATGGATTCCAAATTGATAGATATTTTTGGACACGTGAAATACATACAATAGTTCACATTCAAAACAAAGTAATGCTCAGAAACAACAATGACAAAACTCCCTACCAACTATGGAAAGGAAGACTAGCAAATGTGAAGCACTTCAGAATATTTGGAAGAAAATGCTACATCAAAAGAGAAGATGGAAGAATGGGAAAGTTTGACTCTCATGTGGACAAAGGAGTAGTTGTTGTTTACTCAAGTACAAGGAAAGCATACAAGTGTTACAATCTGAGATTGAACAAAGTTTTGGAAAGCATCAATGTAACAATTGATGAAACATGTGGACGAGAATTAAAGGAAGAAGAAAATTAATCAATGGAACAGCTTTACGAAGAAGAAGCAGAAGATGAAGAAGAAGTAGAAGGGAAATATGAAGAGGATCAAATAGAAGTAGAAGAGAAAGTTCATCAAATGCCTCCAAAGACACCTAGAAAACGAGTACAGAAGAATCATCCTTCAGATCAGATTATCGGAAATAAGGATGTTGGAATTGAGACTAGAAGAAGAATTTGTTCACCAGAACAAACGCACCTAGCACTCTTATCTATGATTGAACCAAACATTTTTGAAGAGGGCAGCAAGGATGAATTCTGAAATAAGGCCATCGATAAAGAATTGGATCAAATAGAGAATAATGGCACTCGGGAATTGGTTCCAAAACCAAAGAATAAGAATGTGATTGGCACAAAGTTTGTTTTCAGAAATAAATTGAATGAAGATGGATAGGTTACAAGGAACAAAGCTAGATTGGTATGTAAAGGATACGCATAGGTTGAAGAATTGACTTTGAAGAGACATTTGCCCCAATTTCTAGAATGGAAGCAATCTGATTTCTTTTAGCTTATGCATGCTCCAAGAATATTAAAGTGTACCAAATGGATGTGAAATTATCTTTTCTGAATGGGGAATTTGAAGAAGAAGTCTACATCGAACAACAGAAGGATTTCAGTTATCATAGAACATTGATTATGTGTGTAAATTGAAGAATGCCTTGTATGGTCTAAAACAGGCTCCTATAGCATGGTACTCTAGACTGGATAAATATCTATAGCAAGCAGGTTTCAGAAAAGGAAGTGCAGACAACAACCTCTACATCAAGGTAACTCACGATGGTATTTTATTAACTGAAGTTTATGTTGATGATATTATTTTTGGAAGTAATGATGGCAGGTTAAGCCATCAATTCACAAAGGATATGCAAAATGAATTTGAAATTTCATTAATCAGAGAACTATATTTCTTTCTAGGTCTTTAGATATGTCAAAGCAACCAAGGAATTTTTATTTATCAAACTAAGTATATTAGAGAAATGTTAAAGAAGTTCGGAATGGAAGATTGCAACCAGTTACCACTCCTATGCAAACCAGTTTCAAATTGAGAAAATATGACGATTCAAAGTCTACAAACCAGAGGAAATACAGGTCAATGATTGGTATCTTACTATATGTGACAACATCTAGACCAGATGTAATGCAGGCAATTGGATAGGTGGCATGATTTCAAGCAACACCAAAGGAATCACGTGTCTTATAAGTGAAAAGTATTTTCAGATATCTCAAAGGAACAAAAGAGTTTGGATTATGGTATCCAAAAGGAAAGGAACTATCACTTATTTCCTACACGGATGCAGATTGGGCAGGTTGCATTCATGACCGAGGAAGCACCAGTGGAGCCTCGTTCTACTTGGGTGAGTGTTTAGTATCTTGGCTAAGTAAGAAACAATCATCATTATCTTTATCTACAGCCGAAGTAGAGTATATTGCAGCAGCAACATGTTGTACACAGGTTCTATGGATGAAACAAACTCTAACAGATATGCAGGATGAGTATGATGAGCCCATTCCAATATATTGTGATAATACAAACGCCATAAGTATCTCAAAGAACCCAGTGATGCACTCCAAGATGAAGCACATTCCAATAAAGTATCACTTTCTATGGGAACGGGTTGCAGAGAAGAACATCAGAGTTGAATATGTGGGCACAAAATAACAAGTGGTAGACATCTTTACAAAACCACTTCCATGGGAAGCCTTTGAGTATCTTCGCCAAAGACTAGGAGTAATTTCTACTCCAAAATGAATGATTTTGAATGTTTATCTTATATGTCTTAGATTTACATGAGGAAGCATCATAAAGAGGACATTTCGTGTTGGGATATCAGTTTCAGGAAGAGTTCAGTCAGGGGGATTAGCCCTGGATGGAAAGATACCTTTTCCATTGATGGCAAAAGGGGAGAGATTTATCATATGCAAAGGCAAATTCTTGGAGAAAGAGCACAGAGGCATGGTTCTAGGGGGAGCATGAGTGATATGACTTTAGTATTGCATCAGAGTCTTGCCATCAATTCCAAAGGGGGAGCTTGTTTATTATTTTGGTTGGTTGTCATTGATATCAACCCTTGAAGAAAGTTTGGTAGTGAATTTCGGTAGCACAAAGGTTTGGGTAATGGAACCAATTTTGTTTTATGTATAATGGTACAAGTTTTAATATATTTGAAGGTAAGACTACTCTATATGGATAGTACATGTCATGCCATTTCTGGTGGTATGTGGAACGTCATATAAATTCTCACGGTTAGAGAGTTATGGCCATGTGAAGTTGGAGAACCCTCATGAGTCATCTAGAAGCCCCAAAAGGTCAAAGTAGTCAAAGTGGTTGCAAAAAAGAAATTATTTAAATAATAAAGTGAGGTGATGAGTGTACTATAAGTAAAAGTGGATACAATATAAATTATTTAAATAATAAAGTAAATGGATAAATTACTAAGTGGACAAGTGGTTAAAAGTGAGTTAGCCCTAAAATAAGGAAAGTGGTTTAAGATTGTTAGAAGGTAACCCCGTGAGGAAGCTACATAAAAGTATAAATAAGAGGTAATGATCTCTTATTTAATTACACTTGAGAATATTGAATATATATAAGTGACTAAGATAACCAAAGGATATATAAGGCGAATTTCAGAGGAAGGTGAAGTAAAAAGGCCGAAATTCAAGGGATGATGAATTCTTTTGATGATGTTTTCTAAGGTATGTCATTTACAAGTCATCTCATCATTTTTGCAATAAAAAAAATTCAAAATGATTCAGACCACGAAATATGGATTCCGTTGAGGAAACATATCCAAGTAGTTGTGATAAAAATTTCATCTTGTGGGTCGTTGTATTTTTGGAGTTACACTCCGTGGAAAATAAGGTTTGTGGCTAGTCTTGAAACTAATCTAAAACAGGTGTTTTGGGTAAAAACGTCAAAAATTCTTCATAACAGATCCAAATTAAGTAAGACCAAATGTATTTGTTAGAGTAAAGTACTTAGTATGTTTTGTACCATTTTCAGATCTACACAACAAATATTTTGTATGGGGCATTATCTACAATTTTGATCTCTAGAATAACCCAGAATTCACCAAGGTATGTCATTTTTGCTCTAAATCCTTTTATGGGAGGTTCCAAGAAGTGAAACCTGGAGAAATTGCAGACAATACACTGACGAACATTGTGTACTATTTTTAGACCTTTATTCATTACAGGTACATAGTTATGATTATTTCAAGTTAGGGTGGTTGACTAATCCAAAACTAGTCATGTGAGACTAAAGTAAAGTTTGATGAAAATGTTAGTCTCTTGTTGTTAAAGTTAAGGAAGGTTTGAAGGTATGTGATCATATACACCAGGTGTATTACAGAGTTACAAATCAGATTTGGATGATGAAATTGATGAGGGATTTTGGTTGAGGTACATGTTGGGTACATGGTTGAGACAAATAGTTGATGAGTTGGCACATACATAAGGTGCATAGTTGATGATGTTGGTACATCTTGATGATTCATAGTTTATGTGTATTTGATGCATGATTGGTACATATTTGGTGCATGGTTGATGCACTCATTGATGGTACAGGTTGAGGTACATGTTGGTGCATGTTTTATGCACTTGTCTATGGTACAAGTTGATTACAGGTTGTTTATGGTACAGGTTGATTATAGGTTGTTTATGGTATAGGTTTATTACAGGTTGTTTGGTGCAGGTTGATTCATATAGGTTTACAGTAGTATATATCACAGTGATAGTGTGGCAGTGGTTCCTTCATTCTACTTATATTTCATGGTGGTTGGGAGGGGCAAGGAAAGGTGGTTGTATCCACCTTCCAGATTTTGTCGAAGAACATGGGGGGTTGTAGCCTCCTTCTAGTTGTATCTAGAGAATTGGGTAGTTGGAGATTCCCTTAGGTTGTAGCCTGAGAAACTAGGGTGTTGGAGCCTCCTTCCAGTTGCAGCTAGAAAACAAAGGAAGTTGGTGCTTCCAATGAATGTAATTCTTAAAGACATATAAGAAAAATCATTATGTGGTTTTATTTCTCTTTAGGTTTCCACGTAAAAACACTGGTGTACTATGTATGTGTATGATTGCTCATTTTTTCATTGTTTATTTACTATTTACTATTTACTATGCAAATATTGGATGATAATTCTACATTGATATAACACTTGCAATTTATGGTTAAAAAGGATTAAATTGCTCTATTATTGGTTCCTTCTCCTCTCATTAGTCAACAATTGGTATCGAGAGAAGGTTCCTTCGAAGCAGTTTAACCACTTAGAGATGTGGATTGTATGAGAATGGGTACCATTGTTTAATGGTCAAAATGGTTTAAAGTGCAACTATGGAGTGGAAAGGGCGTATTTTTATGCATAGGGTATTATATTTGGCTACTCAGTCATTCACGAGTTATGATACTTCAAAGAGAAAAATTGCGACCAGAGGTGAAGAAGAATAACAAAATAGTAAAGGATTTCATCCTGGAAGGATTACTTAATTGACAAGACAAAGGTTGGTAGATGTTCATCAGCGAAAGAACTTAGGGATAGAATATATGATATATATTCTTCACCCATGGTGATTCAAAAAATGTCAAAAAGATGCAAGTATTATAGATCAGAAGAAATATGTTCACCATGTCAAAAGCTTGATTGAGAAGATGAAAAGTACATAATCAATAGAGGTATGTTGTTTTGATTTAATTGTGAAAACATGGACATCTTGAAATAGAGAATTCCATGAAGGAAATGAGATAGAAAACTAATTGAAAAAGAAGAAAAATATATGAAGAATAATTGATTAGTGTTTTAGGTGAACTAAGAAAAGAAAGAGAAAACAAATCCTCAAGAAAGAATTGATGAAACAAAGGAAAGTGCTCATTTTTGAAGAATCCTAATAGGTCATCAAGAAATTAAGAACTCGTCTAGAAGAAGCCAAAAATATGAAGAAAATCTTAAAGATCAAAAGCATTATTTGGAAAATAACTTATGGCAACCGCAGGAAGGAAAGGAAACTAAAAAATGAGAGAAAAGATATTGACATCATCTTAAGGAAAGAACTAACGATCTAAACCAACTCAGTGAGAGTTTGGTCCAGAAAGGACATGAAGAAATAATCACATTAAAATCCAGCTTGAAGAAGAGAAAAGAATAGAAGAAGGTATGAGTCTTAGATAATGAAGAAAGAAGAAAAGGTTGAAGCTTGAAAGAAGGAGTTGTCACATTGAGAGAGAGTAAAATCACCATTATCAACAAGAACATTGAAGAAACAGAAACATACACATCAATTATAGAGAATGAAGAAAAACACTCTAGGTTTCTAGAAAAGAAAGAATAGAAGAAAATAGAAAGAGTTATCTTGAAGTACTCAAAGGGAGGAATCATGGTCAGCAGTCTAAGAAAACTAGTAAAGATACATCTTCAAGAGAATACCATCCATGTTCAAGCCTACAAAGAATCTTCAATCCTTGATCATGATCAGTCAAGGAAGAAATTCAGAAGGACTACACCAAAAATAATATCATTCACCCCCAGTTATATAAATTTCTCTTATGGTCATTATTTTTATCGTAATAATTTTGGACATAAAAAAAAAAAAAAAAAAAAAAAAAAAAAAAAAATGTTCAAGCAAGAAATTCTATAATGCATACACAACATTAGTTAAAAATTTTTTCATAACTATGGACACTTAGCTAGTGATTGTAGAAGCATGATCGATAGTTTCATGAAAGAGAACGATATCAGATATAAGAATTATGGATAAGAAAACACAAAGAGCAAGTGAACAAAGACTAGATCCCAGAGATCACAAGATTTAGCCAATAAAGCGAGATGAAGAAAAAATCTACAGAGAAAAGGAGAGATGTTGGATACAGAAAGGTTTGGAAAATAACTAAAGAGAAAATAATGATAGGTAAATAAGGAACATGTTCAAGAGATTTACTTCGAGGCAACATGGTGAAAGGTGAATCCATGGATAGAAAGAAAAAAGTCAGATCTCATAGAGATGATGAATCTACCAATGAAGATGATGATGAATACACATCAGAGCAGGAGGTGTTAGAGCCATATGTCTTAGAGACTCTCGGGTAACATGAATATTAGACATGGGAGTCTATAGTTGTGGTGGAACCAAGAACCATTCTTCAAGCGACTTAGAACTTGAGTAGAGCTTGAGATCTAGCATAGTCATTGCTTGAAGTACAGTTTGATAGTTGTATTAGTAGAAGACTTCATGATAGTATAGTAATAAATGAGTCAGCGTATGGATAGTTGTCTTGATGGGTGTGGGCAGTATGGATAGAATGTATTTGTAAGAACACTTACTTGAGTTTGGACAGATATGTGATAGTGGATGAGACCATGGATTCATAGACTGTTTCATAGATTGGTTCAGAGACAAAAGGAACATTTTCATAATGTATGATAATTACACGAAATGGCTCGAACAATGCTAATGGATTCCAAATTGACAAATATTTTACAGGACACATGTAGTGAATATAGCGATTCACATTCAAAACAGTAATGCTCAGAAACAATGTTGAAAAAACTCCCTACGAGCTACGGAAGGAAGACCAGCAGAATTTGAAGAACTTAAGAATATTTGGAAACAAATTCTACATCAAAAGAGAAGATGCTTGAGAATGGGAAAGTTTGACTCTCGTGGACAAAAGGAGTACTTTTTTGGTTACTCAAGTACAAAGGAAGCATACAATTATTTTGTCGAGATTGAACAAAGTTGTGGAAGCTTCAACGTAACAATTGATAAGCAATTGGATGAGAATTAAGGAAAGAAGAAAATGAATCAATGGAACAACTTTACAAAGAGAAGAAGCGGAAGATGAAGAGAAGTAGAGGGGAAGATGAAGAGAGGGATCATACATGGTAGAAGAGTAGGATTCGACAAGTAACTCAAAGACACCTAGCAAATGAGAATAGAAGAATCATCCTTGGATCATATTATTGGAAACAAGGATGTAGGAGTTGGAGACTAGAAGAAGAATCTTTTCACCAGAACAAATGCACCTAGAAATTTTATCTACAATTGACAAGAGTTTTGAAAAGGCAGCTGGCAAGGATAGATACGTAATAAGTCCATGGATGAAATTGGATCAACTGAGAATAATTACACTTAGGGGAATTGGTTCCAAGACCAAAGAGTATTAAGAATGTGATTGGCACAAAGTGGGTTGTTAAAAACAAATTGAATGAATATGAAGTTAAAAGGAACAAAGCTATAATGGTATGTAAAAGATCACATACGGGTTGAAGAGATAGAGCTTTGAAGACATTTTCCCAGGTTGCCGGGAGATGAGGGCAATCTGATTGCTTTAGCTTATGCATGCTCAAGAATATTAAAGTGTATCAAATGGACATGAAATCAGCTTTTGAGATAGGGGAACTTGAAGAAGAAGTCTACATTGAACAGCTAGAAGTATTTCAGTTGTCGGAAGGCAGCAGTTATGTGTGTAAATTGGAGAAGGCCTTGTATGGTCTAAAATAGACTCTCAAAGCATGGTACTCTAAAATTTGGATAAATATCCACTTGTTTGGAAGTGTTTAGAAAAGGAAGTGCGGACATCAACCTCTACATCAAAGGTAACTCAAGATAGTATTTTATTAATTGAAGTTTATGTTGATGATATTATTTTTTAGATAAAGATGATAGGTTAAACCCGGCCAATTTTACCCAAAGGATATGTAGAATGAATTTGAAATGTCATTACTTTCAGGAGAACTATCCTCTTTATGGGTCTTGAATGTGTCAAAGAAACCAAAGGAATTTATTTCTCAAACCCCATTATATCAGGAGAAATGCTAAAGAAGTTGAATGGAAGATTGCAAACCAGTTATCACTCTTATACAAACCAATTACAAATTGAGAAAAGATGATGATTCAAAGTCCTACATACCAGAGGAGGCAATATAGGTTAATTATTGGTAGCTTACTATATGTGTGATTATCGAATATATGTAATCTGAGGAAGTGGATAGGTGGCACCTTTCAGCGACATAATGGCATCCGTGTCTTGAAGTAGTGAAAAGGATTTTCAGATATCTCCAAGGGAACAAAAGAGTTTGGATTATGGTATCAAAGGAAAGGATCTATCACTTATTCCTACTGCAATGATTCATATTAGGAAAAGTGCATTAGGTAATGATCAACGAAGCACCATTGGAGTAGTGTTCTACTTGGGTGATTGTTAAGTATCTTGGCTAAGAAAGAAACAATCATCAATATCTTGTCTACATTGGCTTATAGTATAATGCGGCAATATGTTATTACATGGAGTTCTATGGATGAAACAAACTCTCCGCAGAGATATCGGGTTGAGTATGATGATCCCATTCCAATCTATTGTGATAATACAGTCACCATCAATATTTCAGAACACAGTGATGCACTCAAGATGAAGCACATTCCAATAAAGTATCACTTTCTGAGGGACCAGGTTGCAGAGAAGAAAATCGAAGTTGAATATGTGGGCACAAAGAAAAAGTGGCAGACATCTATACAATCTGCTTCCATGGGAAGATTTTGAGTATCTTAGCTAGAGACTCAGAGTAATTTATAATCCAAAATAGATACTTTGTTGGATTACTGAGAAGGGGTGAATCGGTAATAGAGAAAATTAATCCTTTTAACCATATAATCCAAGTGTTATATTAATGAATCATTATCATCCAATAACTTGGTAGTAAACAATGAACAAATGAACAAACATACACATACATGGTACACTAGTGTTTTACATGGAAACCAAATCGAGAAAACGGAGAATGTTTTTTCTTATATGTCTTGAGAATTACATTCATTGGAAGCGCAAAATTCCTTTTTTTTCTATATGCAAATGGGAGGAGGCTCCAACCCACTAATTCTCAGGCTACAACCTGAAGGAATCTCCAACTCCCAATTCTCTAGATACAACTAGAAGGGGCTACAATACAATGTTCTCAGAGCACCCAGCCGAAGGAATTGGCTACAACCACATGTCATATAGATCCCACCACCTTGAGTAGAGTAGAATGGTCTGGAACCATTTTCAGCTTTGTCCTGAGTGAGATATACCCACTTTGTAAACCTATACCAATAAATTTTAACCATGCATCAGCCAGTACCTCAGCTTTTGTAATCAGCCTATACCATGAAACAAGTGCATCAATCGTATAACACATGCCAAATAATATGTAATTTTGTACCATAAACAAGTGTATCAACCATGTACCAAGTGTGTACCAATCATGAACAACTGCTCATCAACTATGACTCATCCAATATGTACCAACATCATCCAACTATACCTCATGTATGTGATAACTCATCAACTACTTGTCTCACCCATGTACTCAACATGTGTCACCTCAGCGAATCCCTCATCAGATTTCATCGTTACAAATATGGTTGTAGCTCACGTAATAGAACTAGTTATATGATCACATTCCTACAAGCCTTCCTTAACATCAACAACAAGAGACTAGCATTTTCATCAAACTTTCTTTAGTGCATACTTGGTTTTTTTATTAGCCAACAACCCTAACTTGAGTAATCATAACTTTGTACACATGTGCATAAAGATATAAAATTGATACACAATATTCTTGATTGTGTTTTATGCAATTCCTCGGGGAATCACTACTTGGAACCTCTCGAGAGAAAGGATTTATAGCAAAATGGCATACCTTGCTGAATTAAGTCTTATTCTGAAGTGACCTTGTAGAGCGTGCCCATGGAATATTTGTTAAATTGATCTAAAAATGTTACAACAAATACTAAATATTATTTCTAACCAACACATTTGGTTTCACTAAATTTGGATATGTTGAAGAAGTTATGACGTTTTACCCTAAAGCCTTTTTTATTAGTTTCAGGACTAGCCACCAAACCCTATTTTCCACGGTGTAACTCCAAAAATACAAAATGACACCTAGAAGCTAAATTTTTTTACCATATATGCTTGGATATTTTTCTCAATGGAATAGAAATTTTACGGTCGAATCATTATAAAAAAAAGTTATAGCGAAAATGGTGAGATGACACGTAAAATAACATACCTTGAAAGCACCATCAAAAGAATTTATCCTTCCTTTCATTTCAACCTTGTTTTCTTCACCTTCCCTCAAAAATTTGGCTTAGATATCCTTGGTTACCTCAGACACCTATATATATTCAATATTCTCAAGTGTGTTTAAAAGAGAGCCTTACCTCTTATTTATGTACTCTCCAAGTAGCTTCTTTAAAACATACTTCCTAGGTCACTTGGCCCCTTTCCTTATTTGGTTTAACCCACTTCTAATTTCTCATTAAATTTATTATTGAAATAATTTATTTTGTATTCAGTTTGAATTATAATGCCTCATTACTTCACTTTATTATTTACCTTTTTAAAATCTCTTAAATACTTTGACTACTTTGACCTTTTGGGGCTTCTAGATGACATGAGGGTCCTCCAACTCGTAAAGGCCATAGCTCTCAAACCGTGAGGTATGTGACATTCCATACCACCAGAAATGGAATGACTTGTACTATCCATATAGAATAGTATTACCTTCAAATATATGCAAAAATCATGTCGTTATCCATCAAAACAAACTTGGGTCCATTACCCCAAACACAGGGTTCTCAACTCACATGGTCATAACTCTCTACTTGGTGAGGAGTTATGTGGCGTTCTACATACCACGAGTAGGCCCGGGACAAACACTATCCATATAGGATATTTTCTCGACAAATTCTTGTCCTTCATCTCATTATTCCACAATTAAGCATGGGTTCTCTTACTCCCTTAAAAGCATCTTCCTGTGAGGGCTTCACCATAAAGGGACCACTTTGGAGTTCATACATGTTACTTCTTATCAACCATGAAAAAACAATAATGAGTCATATTTACATTAAAATCTTGGGTCCATTACCCAAACCTTTGTGCCCTACGGGGCTTTCTTCAAGGGGTTGACATCAATGACAACCAACCTTAATCAACATGCTTTTGAATGCTTATCTTAGATATGTGTAGATTTACACAAGGAAGAAAAATAAAGGGGACATTTTAGGTTGAGAGATCATTTTCAAGAAGATTTCAATTAGGGCGTGGATGGAAGATACATTTTCCATTCATGACAAAGGGAGGTTTATGAGATGCAAAGGTAAATGCTTGGAGAAAGAGCAGAGGCATGGTTCGGGGGCGATGGTCCTGAGAACATGGAGTGAAATAACTTTCAGTATTGCATGAGTGTTGCCATCAATGAAAAGTGTTGATTATTTGGGTTTGTTTTTCATTGATGTCAACCCTTGAAGAAATTTCATTGTAATTTTGGTAGCACAAAGGTTGTGATAATGGACCCAAGTTTGTTTGATGTATAATGGTATGAGCTTTAATATATTTGAGTTAAGAATATTATTATATATGGATAGTGCATGTCATGTCATTTCGATTGGTATGTGGAACGCCACATAAATCCCTGCGATTCTGAAGATATGGCCATGTGTGGAGCCTCATCCAGTCATCTAGAAGCCCTCAAAGTCAAAGCTGTCAAAGTGGTTGCAAAAAATTATTTAAAATAATAAGAAGTGGTAGGTGTCTTACTCTCGTCAAGTAGATACAAAGAATTATTTAAAATAATAAGGATTAATGGAGAAATTACAAGAATGGACAAGTGGTTATATAAGTGGGTTAGCCCTAAGAATATAAGGAGAGAATGGAACTAAAATGGTTAGAGGTATTGCCAGAGGAAGATACATAAAAATTATAAATGGAGGTCAGGGATCTCTATTGTCACTTGATCATGATGAGCTGTCTATAAAAGTGTGGTGTAAGGATATCTGACCAGGAGGAAAGGTGAAGGCCAGCGAAGAAATTCAAGGGGAGGGATAAATTATTACGATGTTCTTTCTAAGGTATGTTATTGTCAGGTGATCTTACCATTTTCACAATAAAAATTTCTATAATGATTCACACCATGAAATCCCGAAGACCATTGGGGAAACATATCCAGTATTTGTGATGAAAATTTTAGCTTAATGGGTCGTTGTATTTTGGATATACACTCTGTGGGAAATAGGGTTTGTGGCTAGTCCTAAAACCAGATGCAAAGCAGATTGCTTAAATTAAAAACATCATAGCTTCTTCATAACAGATCTAAATTAGAAGTAATGCCAAATGTATTGGTTAGAGTCACATTTTAGTATGTTGTGTACCATTTTTCAGATCTATACATAAAATATTATGTGTGGGGCATTCTCTACAAGTTGGATCTCTAGAATAATCCATAATTAAACAGGTATGTCATTTTGTTATAACTCCTTTTAGGAGAGGTTGCAAGTAGTGAAACATAGAGGAAATGCGGAAAATTAATGAAGAACAGTACACACACACTATTTTAGATCTTTATTCATTCACAATTTTATAATTCTGATTATTGCAAGTTAGGGTTGTTGATTAATCAAAAACTGATCATGTGATACTAAAGTAAGTTTGATGAAAATGTTACTCTCTTATTTGTTAAAAGTTAAGGAAGGTTTCGAGGTATGTGATCATACACAGGTCTATTACAAAGTTACAACAGGTTTGGATGATGAAATTGATGAGGGATTTTGGTTGAAATTTACATGTTGGGTAGGATTTGAGACAAGTAGTTGATGAGTTGAAACATACATGAGGTGCATAGTTGATGATGTTGTGGTACATCTTGATGAGTCATAGTTTATCATTAGTTGATGCATGATTGGTACATATTTGATACATGGTTGATGCACTTTCGTTGATAGTGCAGGGTTGAAATTACAAGGTCGATGCATAGTTGATACACTCATTGATGAATTACGAGGTTGAAATTACCAGTGGTGCATGGTTGTATGATTGTTTAAATTACTGAGGTTGATTATAGGTTGTTTATGGTATAGGTTGATTACGAGGTTGTTTAGTGCGGGTTGGTTAGTGCGAGGTTTACAACGGTATATCTCCACCCGGTGATAGTGTGGCAGTGGTTCCATCATTCTACTTATATTTTAGAATGGGTTGGATGGGGCAAGGGCGAGGTGGACTTCCTAGCCACACATGGTTCTCTTTCTCCTTCTAGTTGTAGCCATAGAATTGGGGAGTTGGAATTCCCTCGGGTTGTAGCCAAGAAACTAGGTGTTGGTGCCTCCTTCCAATTGCATCTGAAAAACAAAAAGAATTTGGAAGTTTTTGCTTCCAATGAAGGTAATTCTTAAATACATATAAGAAAAGTATTATGTGGTTTTCTCACTTTGGGTTTCCACATAAAAAACAAGTTATCTTGTGTATGTGTATGATTTCTCATTTGTTCATTGTTTATTTTACTCGACAATTATTGGATGATAATTGTGCATTGATATAACACTTTCATTTTATGGTTAAAAAGTATTAAATTGCTTTATTGATTCCACCCCCTCTCAATAATCGACATCTAGGTATATAATGAAGGAGAGTGAAAAGAGGACCTTTCTTCTTCATATTTTTGAGGAAATAAGCGTACATTAGCCACATTTATTTTCCCTTATTGTAAATGATATTATCATAATCATAGCCAAATAACTCGGTCACCCATTCTTGTTGCGAGGATGGAAATTCTTTGTCGAGAGAAAATACTTGAGGCTCACAGTGTCAGTTATTTCTAGAAACACATTACCACAATAGATGGGATACACGAGATCCAAGGCATGTATAATATGAGTACCTTTCATAGATTGATTGGACCAAATGTCTATCTGAAAGTTGTTTTCTACGGGTGAAGCCCAAAGGTTAACCATCTTGTATGAGGGCCCCAATTCCGTTGCATGAAGCATCACATTCCAAGATAAAAGTCTTGGTCACGGAATTTCAAGAGCGACATGGGTACTCATAGATTCTTTCAAGGCATGGAATGATTGATCAGTTGTTGGATTCAAAGTGAAAGCATTCTTTTTAAGGAGGAAGCGATTGAGAGAGGTGCTACAATTTTTCCATAATTTTTAACAAACATGTGATAATAACATGTTCAGCCAATCCACACAAGCTCTTATGCGTTTTAGGGTGAAGCCAATCACGGATAGCTTCAATTTTCTTAGGATTCTCCGTTACACCATCCTTGCCAACAATATGACCCAAGTACTCCCCTTATGAGTCTCAAAGGAACATTTAGATTGTTTGAGGAAAATTTGGTCTTTGAGAGAGTAGATGGAGAACTCAATGCATGGGGCGAGATGGGATGTCCAAGTTTTATTATAGATGAGAATATCATAAAAACAACTAAGACAAAATGTTACGAAGCGGATGGAAGACATGATTCATGAGACTTTGGAAGATTGGAGAATTGAATTACACGAGGGCCAAAGGCATGACCAAGAACTCCTGATGAACTTGATGATTTCTAAAAGGTAGTCTTGGGAATGTCTTCTTCTTTCATATATGTCGTGTGGTAGCCATACTTGATTTATTTTGGTGAAATCTTGAGCACCAATCAGGTGATCAAAGAGATCATCAATGATAGGAATTTGAGGGTGAGTTTATTGAGGGACCAAAACTTTGGACACATGCACCAAGTACCTTCTTTGTTGAGTACCATGACCAAGGAGGAAAGAATAGAGGTTGGTACTAGGATAGATAAAACCACTTGAGAAATTTTGCTTGTTTTCTCAATTTAAGTTCTTGGGAAAGGGTGGCGATAAGGGTGAACATTGGGAGGAGCGTTATCCTAGGGACAAGGGGGAATGGAATGATCATGAACACCACAGGAAAGGGGAAGTCCATGGGAGTAAAAAAAATAGTTGGGTGTTTGGATATGATAGATTGGAGTTCGGGATACTTGCGGAGGTGTCTCAATTGAATGGAATGGAGTTGGGAAATAATACACAAATGACCTTTTTTTTAGAATCTTTTCCATTTGATGGGAATTGATGATCTCATGGGATCCTGCTATGATTCCTTGGAATTTCTATTGTTGTCCCTATTGCTCGTTACATGATCTGTACTTGTGCAAATCCCAAGGCAAGTGAGACAAGGTGGTGTAATAAGGGGTGACTTATACTTGTGATAGCAATAGGAAACTCGTTTATGTTTAGGAGTATGTTAAGAAACTACCCCAAGGGAGACATCCCTAGTGACCTAAAGGGTTGATGAACTTAAAGCAAGGATGAAAAATGCCCCCTCTCACTTGGTCACTCAAGTCAAAGGTCTTTATGTCTTAGAGATGAAGCAAATGTAATGGATGAAGTGTACACACTTAAAACAAGACAAAAAGAAAAAAATATAGCAGTTTCAAGTGCAAAAATGATATGCTTATTCAAAACAATAAACCTTTGGGAAATGTATGCTTTAGCTGATATGAAATTGTATCTAAATGACAGTTTACAACAACAAAGAAGTATTTTATAATAGTTGCAAGAAATATTCCTCAAAACTGCTTGAAAAGAGAGCCCAGGTATGAGAAAAGTGTTTGTCAGAGCAAGTGATGATCAAATGTCACAAGCAGGTTTAGAAGTGTTTGTAGCATTTAATATAGATTACATGCAGAAAATGTTTTTGCATCCAAATATGGTTGTAGTAGTGATTTATAACAGCAACAAGTAAGTTAGTTGTCTAGACTAGGTTAGTATTTAGTTTTAGTTAGTGAAAGCTAGAAGGTTGAAGGTTTGAGTGTTGGTTTGATCTCTCAACAAAAGGAGTGTAAGGACTAGTGCCTTCAAAGGGTTATGGAGTCAAAAAGTTCATAAAAATTCATTTGGAGTAAGCAACAAAATGATTTTGTTTATCGAAGTAAAGGATGAATCTTAAAAGAGTAGTAACTTAAGACTTCTTACGATTCAATCTTTAGGGAGGTGAGCTAATAGAGAGTAGGAACTTTTTAGGCCCTAGAGGTTTTCCTCCTTCTTAGATAATTCAAAGAAATGTTCAGATGCAACCACAACTAATCAAGACCTCTAAGGTGCTATCACTTTAGGGATTTATAGGCTTGACAATATAAACCTATTAGGCAAGGTCTAGAAAATACAAAGTGAAGAAGTAGAAACTTAATTTCTTCACTTCACCCAGATGGGATGCCACCTGGTCAGAGTTGGGGGACACTTGGAATTGGGCAGCCAGGGGATTTATTAACCTCAGTCGCCAACACCTGAACATTTAGCTCCCCATGGTTCACACCATGAGAGGAATGGTGCTAGGCCCCAGAGGTAATGAAGCTGGCGATCCATCATACGAGATCTACGAGTTGATTTGGTTGTCAGGCTTCAATGGACAACTAATCAAGACCTCTAAAGTCCTATCACTTTAGGGATTTATAGGCTTGACAATATAAACCTATTAGGCAAGGTCTAGAAAATACAAAGTGAAGAAGTAGAAACTTAATTTCTTCACTTCACCCAGATGGGATGCCACCTGGTCAGAGTTGGGGGACACTTGGAATTGGGCAGCCAGGGGATTTATTAACCTCAGTCGCCAACACCTAAACATTAACTTCCCCATGGATCACACCATGAGAGGAGTAATGGCAGTGCGCCTAGCTGGGGTAATGGGCGAGCGATCCATCCATACCAGATCTACCAGGATTGATTTGGTTGTCAATTGGGCTTCAATGGAGGACACGGTGGTGTTGGCAGCCAATTACATTTTTTTATTTTACTCTAAAAAGATGCCTACACCCCTTGTCTTCTAAACGACAAGTCATCGTCGCATTGTGCTTCTAGGCATTTGTTTCATTTTTGCGACGATTGCATTTTGGTTTCGCTAAAGTTTTCACAACTGAAAGTGTGAAAACACCTCTTTCGTTGCTCTGACTGTCGTCATTTTTATTGATTTACTGAAAAACACTTGACCATTGGTTTATCACATCGTTGCAAAAGTTCCTTCAAACTATATCCATGCACTTTAATT
>SNQJ01S0094099.1:1717-32102 GCA_010110895.2 Picea sitchensis
ATGGTTGAGACAAGTAGTTGATGAGTTGGCACACACATGAGGTGTATAGTTGATGATGTTGGTACATATTGATGAGTCATAGTTGATGAGTAGTTGACACATGATTGGTACATACTTGGTACTCGTTCACTTGATTTGTTGTCGCCTTAGGGTGTTGGGTACTACTGATCATGCACCCTAAAGTGTGATTACAAAGACTTCACTTTGATGACTCACACAAATTTTAGGTTGAAAGGATTTTTCACTTGACCCTTTGTATAATTCAATGTTTAGATTCAAACAATTCAATGATCAACTTGAAGTCTTCAAAAGACTATTGTCTCTGATAGTTTGACAATGCTCTAAGAAAATGTTGTCCTCTTGTTACATGAGATTACATATCATGAATGATCAATTTGTTTGTAGCTCCTTGTTACTCCATGCATGTTGGGTATTTTTTGCTAGATGAAATATGAGTGTCAAAAAACTAAACACAAAATTGAGTATCCAAAACAAAATCATCCATCATACAAGGACAAGTGTCCTTAGATCCTCTTATTCAATTTTAGGCAGATCTAGGACAAAACTAAAAGAAAAAAATGATTTTATTATGAGATAGCTTTCTTGATATTACAATTCCCCAAGAGAAGTCTTCACTATACTTTCTCCTTTACAATATTCTCCTAATCTCCTATTAAATATGACAAGCACTTATCACTCCAAATGGACGTTCTATTGCCCCACTTTACTCCAAAAATGACATTACGTAGCTTCTTATTACTCCCATAATGTTTTAAAAGGATATTTTAATAAAATATTATTTATATATTACTCCAATCATATAAATAATTTCTGATACCATGTTAAGAATTGAGCACGAACGAAATGGTACAAGAATTGACAGAAAAGGCTTTAATCCATTCTGATGCTTAATTGAATTGATCTCATGATGTGAATTATAGTACATAGATAGACTGGATCTAGATCTAGATCTCATTGACAAATCATCAATGGATCATGAAAACACCTCAAGAATAGATGAGGTTTACAACTCATACCAATTTGGTCTTGGACTTTGTGATTGTCTTGGGATTCACAGTCTAACAAACAACAAAGAGGGAGAAAGTGAAAGAAACTAGTTTCCAACAACAAAGAGGGAGAAAGTGAAAGAAACTAGTTTCCAACAACACATAGTCCCATGTAGTAGTCCGTATAGTCATACGAAACAGTTCCGTATAGTCGTACAAATAGAATTGCACCAACATACGTAAAGTTCGTATGGACATGCAGTACACCTATACAATAGACTGTACTTCTCCAGTAGATTGTTCCACTCATTTTGAGGTATTTTTTGGTATATGAGTAGTGTTGTTTTTTGGATAGCTTGTGGAGGTTTGCTTGTAAGTTTTTCAAAGGAATGAAAATAATATTTGAAGGAGTAATTACTAGTGCATGTGTGAAATTAATTTTTATTCTTCCACTATTTGATTTCCATCTATTGTGTGATTAATGTTATGGTCTTAAATTTAATTTTGTAATAATTAAATTCAATAATCTACTTGTTTGATTGAGATCATAAGGACTTTAGTCACCTAGGGCTTGGGAATTTTCACACTTTGGCTATGAAAAGTTGGAAGGCCCTGATTAGACCAATTTGTAAGCACAAAGATGAGAGGTTATGTTGTTATTTGGTGGGATTTTATGTAGTGTAAGTGAGCTTTCCAAGGTAAGGAGAGGATACAAACTTGGACTAAGATGGTATCCAAGTTAAGAGAGAATTGTTTTTTCCAATTAATTGTAAACAAGTGATTTTTAGACAAATGTACAATTTGAGGCAAAGGCTAAAGTGTGAAAGAATATACAAAGGAATTTTGTTATATTTTCATCTACATTAGAAATGATGATGATGATGATGATGACAATTGTAGGGTTTCTAGATATGTAAATGAGTTGTATTTTATAGTCCAATATGAGATGAGCCTACATAAGATTGGATTAGTAGAAGAAGCCTATCAATTGGCATTGAAGGTAGAAGAAAATTTAGTGCACAAGGATAATAAAAGGAATACTAGTAGAGGAAGAGGTGGTCATGGAAATAGACATAGAATATCATTGCAAAGGATTCATGTGAAGAGGAGGTCGATCAGATGGAAGAAGGTGGTACATTAAGCAAAGCTTGAGGAAGAACTTGAGGAGGATTTTGAGGTAGATTTTCTAATTTTGGTGGCTATAGAAGAAAGATGTATTGATACACGTGGACATGAAGGCCATAGATTGGTTGAGTGTCCACAAATGGATGGTGGGTGTGTTGATGAGGTCAGGACACAATTATCATAACGAGAAATATCATGAGATAAATAAATAGTCAACAATAGTAGAACTAAATGGAAATATAGAGGTAAGTGTTGAAAAATTGTTATTAATTATGATATTACTTAGAAGTTAGAACATGGTTGAGAAACTAGAATTAACAAAATAGAACCATCCCCAACCATACATATCATTTTGGTTTTATCATGGATATTAGGTGGTCATCAATTAATAATGTAAGGTAACTGCTAACAATGGATGAGTGGATGGTCATGCATTTTTGTTTTACTAATGCGCCAAGTACTTTGTGATGTTAATGATAAGGACATTGAGAACTAAAATATCAAAATTTGTTATTGTATGCTTGGATGATAATTTTCTTATAGTAATAGAAAATATAATCTTCTTTGACACTTCAAATTTGTATTGGAAACATTGAACATAGAGAAGTTGTGCATTAAATTTAAGAGGTATGGATTCTTCAAATAGGATTTGGATTTGTGAATTCTTAAGAAAGTCTAGGTATGGCTCCTAAGAAAGTGAAGGCTATATTGGAGTAGACAACACCACATAATGTTCATAAGCTACAAAGTTTCCTTGACATTGTTAATTTTTATAGGAAATTTATTAGAGGTTACAATGGGATTTGCACACCCATGATGGAAATAACATATTAAATATTCTAGTGGAGTGCACAAGCATTAGAATAGTTTTAAGAAATTGAAGATAAAAACTACCAGGGCACAAGTGTTGGTGTTATTGCATTTTGAAAAAATATTCTAGATAAAGTGTGATGCAAGTGGAGTAGCTATTGGAGCAATTTTGAGCCAAGAAGGTAGGCCAATATAATTCTTTAGTAAGAAAATAAATGATGCGAGGAAGAAATACTCTATGTATGATTAATAATTTTATGCATTCAAACATGCATTGTAGGTATTGGAATCATTATTTGTTTCCCAAGGAGTTTGTTTTGTATAAAATATCCCTAAAGTTTATAAACAACCAAGTGCAGTTGAAACATAGGCATGTTAGTTGGGCTGAATTCCTTTAGAGTTGTGATTTTGTGTTAACACATATGCCACACAAGGGTAAAAGTCCAAGGGCTTAGCTCAATCATTTGTTTCCAATGTTGCTAGGCATTTGGCTAGTTTTGTGCCAATAGGTACCCGGTTCAAATCCCTCTGGGTTAGGCACACTAGTCTATGCAAATGGGTTTACTATGAATGTCATCCATGAATGCAGGGGAGCATCCCTTGGTTTTACATGTGAGGTTTTCCTTGGAAAACAATTTTCAAGTAAAGGGAATAAAGTTAGATATTATTTTTGGGATTAACTGCGTAGTGTAAGTCATTAATCTATGACCCATATTCATGAGTATTAGTCGCAACTGACCAATAATTCTCATGATTTGAATAGTCCACTTAGCACTCATTGCATCGGGTGATGCTCATAGGGGTGAAGAAATGGGGTGAAGCAGTGCTAAGTGGACTATTCAAATCATGAGAATTATTGGTCAGTTGCGACTAATACTCATGAATATGGGTCATAGATTAATGACTTACCCTACGCAGTTAATCCCAAAAATAATATCTAATATCTTGCACTGCGGAAGCCCCTCTATACGGGAATAAAGTTGTCGATGCATTTAGTAAAATGATCATGATGGTGTAGTGAGTTGGTTGTGTTCGAACAACCTAAGGAATTGTATGAACACAATCAACATTTCATGCAAATTATGGAGGGATGTAGAAATCCAAAAACATTTGATAAAATCATGGAGTTGGATTATTCTCCTCAAGGGGGTTATCTATTTAAAATTAGACAATTTTGTATTCTTAAATATTCACTGCATGAGAATTTGATAAAGAATTTGCATGGTATAGGATTGGGAAGATACTATGGGAGATATAAGACCCAAAGATTTCTTGAAGAGAAATAATATTTGCCCAGTCTGAGGAAGGAAGTTAGCAAATTTTTTCGTGAAATATAGAATTTTCTAGTTGACTAAGGGAGTAAGTTAGAATACAGGTTTTTATACACCATTACTGATACCAAGGGTACCATGAGAAGACATATCAATGATTTTTGTTCTTGGCTACAAGGAAGATAGTTTGATGTAATGTGGTATTTGATCACTTTTCCAAGATGGTGCATTTATTACCTTGAAGAAAGACCAAAAAAGTAACTTCTTGTGAAAAACTCTTTTTTAAAGAGATTGCGAGGATACATGGATCATCAAAGAGAATCAATTCAAACAAGGACCCAAGATTCCTCTTTTTTTATTTTTTCGGAAGACATCATGGAAGAAGTTGGACATCAATTTTTGATATAAATTTAGCATACAATCTACAGAAAAATAGATGCATTAATGTTTCTAATAGAAGTTTGGGAAATATTTGCGATGTTTAGAAAGAAATAGGTCATAATAGTGGGATAAGTTTTTTGTAGGAAGAATTTTCTTATAATAATAGAGTGAAAAGATCAATTAGAATTTCACCTTTTTGAGTCATGTATGGATGCAATGCTAGGGGTGTTACAAATTTGGTTAATTTTCCTATGAGATGTATAGAAGGGATGATGCAAAATCATTTGTTTAGCAAATAAAGGGGAGCATGTGCAAGTTCAAGATAATTTATGGAAGCTTAGTGCAAGACATAAGAGGCATACAAACATGAGAAGAAGATTCAAAGCATTTAAAGAATGTGATTTGGTGACAATGCATTGAAGGAGTGTCATCCTAAGGGAACTTATAGTAAGTTGAATGCAAAGTAAATTAGACCTTGAAAAATTAAAAGGAAGTTTGAGGATAATGCATATGAAGTAGATTTTCCTGAAGATCTAGACATATCCCCAAATTTAATGTGAAGGATTTGTAGGCTATTAATTTGAGGTTAAGGGGGTTGAGAATGAAAAAACAAGTTGGTTATATAAGATTCCAGAGAAGTACCAACAAGAGATTGAGAAGGTTTAGGAGAAAGTATTCCATAAGTGAGGCACTAAATATAAGTAGTATTATTTGGTAAAGTGGAGGAACAAGCTATATGTAATAGTAGTATTAGAGACTTCACAAACAAAAATCATGATGTAGTAAGAGAGTGAGCATGTGCACCCATAGGCATACTATTATTTCTGTAAGGGTACCATGAGAAGACATATCAATGAATTTTGTTCTTGGCTACAAGGAAGATGGTTTGATGTAATGTTTGTGGTAGTTTATTAGTTTTTCAAGATGGTGCATTTATTACCATGAAGAAAGACCAAAAAACAACTTATTGTGAAAAGTTATTTTTAAAGAGATTGTGAGGATACATGGATAACCAAAGACAATCAATTCAAACAAGGACCCAAGAGTCCTTAATTTTTTTAAGAAGACATTATGGAAGAAGTTGGACATTAATTTTTGATATAAATTTAGCACACAATCTACATAAAAATAGGCACGCTGATGTTGCTAATAGAAGTTTGGGAAATATTTTGAGATGATTAGAAAGAAATAAGGCATAATAGTGGGATAAGTTTTGTGTAGGAAGAATTTTCTTATAATAATAGTATGACAAGATCAATTAGACTTTCACCTTTTCAAATCATGTATGGATGCAATGCTAGGGGTGTTACAAATTTGGTTTTTTTCCTATTGAGATGTAGAGAAGGGATGATGCAAAAGCATTTGTTGAGAAAATTAAGGGGAACATGTGCAGGTTCGAGATAATTTATGAGAGAGTAGTGAAAGAAATAAGATGCATACAAACATGATAAGAAGATTCAAAGCATTTAAAGAAGGTGATTGATGATGGTACATTTAAGGAGTGTCATCCTAAGGGAACTTATAGTAAGTTGAATGTGAATAAAATTAGACCTTGCAAAATTAAGAGGAACTTTGAGGATAATGCGTATGAAGTAGATTTTCCTAAAGATCTAGACATATCCCTAAATTTAATGTGAAGGATTTGTATGATTTGGAGGCTATTAAGTTGAGGCTAAGGAGGCTGAGAATGCTACCAAAACAAGTTGGTTAGAGAAGATGCCAAAGAAGTACCGACAAGAGATTGAGAAGATTTAGGAGAAAATATTATAGAAGCGAGGCACAAAATATAAGCAATATTTAGTAAAGTGGAGGAACAAGCTAGATGTAAGAGGAGTATCAAAGACTTCACAAATAAAAGCATGATGAAGACTTAAGTGAGTGAGAATGTGCACTCATAGGAATAATGTTATTTATATAAGAGGAGTTTGATGCAGGAACATAGAGATGTATGTAAAAATGTAGATGGAAAAATCAAATGAAGTGAGAACACAAAGAGTGACGATAATGGAGGCATAAAGAGAATATTGACATGTGATAACTATAAGCATAGAAGAATATGCACCTAACAAAATAGGACATTGCACATGAGGGAAGTCAAAGATTCATTGAGGGGAAGCTTTAAGAAAACACTCTCTTTTCTCTTGAAAATTAACAACCTTCATGCATTTTATTGTGATGTTGAGTCCCTCATTTGCTAGCGTTTTTAGTTTATGCACGTGAATATTTTCTTCGTACCCTTGTTGTCCACGTGTTGTAATCACTTTGAATCTTGATGTACTTATATGTTTTTTGAAGTAAATATATGAAGTATTTAAAAAAAAAGGTTATCTTTCAAGGGTGGAAGAGAAGTGCATAAGAAGAGAGCAAAAATTTGGCTAGTGAGAACCAAATTAACAATAAGAATGGACAAGGGAATCAACAACAACAATTGCAGTATTTGCATTGGTGTGAAAGTTTCAAAAGAGATCTACAAAAACTCAAAATAATATATAAGAGCTCTACAAAATTAGAGAAATTAGAGCATTTTATTTAAAATGGCTAGAATGAGAAACATGGTTTTGTATCCACCAATGGAAGAAATTATCCATCTTAATAGGACATAGACATAGACATAGACATATATATATATATATATATATATATATATATATATATATAACTCATTATTCTATAAGATGATACAAATTGAATGCAATTCCACAAACATTTAAAATATTAGAAAAAACAAATAGAAAATTTCAAATGATTAAACAAATTAAGGACACTAATGTTAGTTTGTGAGTCTCTAGACCATCACAAAGTCAAAGATCACCTTTTTATCATTTGTCATCCTTATATATTGATGAGTTTTCAATGTGTTGTCACTCATTAATAATGAAATGGTTACATCAATGTACTATATATTGATATCATTGAATGAATATAGTGTTGAGATGGCTAAAACCTTTTCTGCTAGTTCTTGTGTCATGTCTCTTTGCATATTTTAATGTATCCTATTTCTTAAAGCCACTTTAGTCCTAAGGGCCTTAGCTACCCCATGGTACTGATCCATGGAAGGTTTAATATTTGAAATTGATGATTGTGCATATCAAAGCTCCTCAGTCTTAAGGGCCTCATAGCAGTTCTCTCATGGTAGTGATCCATGGACTTATAAATCTCAGAGGATGGTCTAATCCATGGCATAATTAGATAGTGATGACTAAGAATCTGAGAAGGAAGTGCAGCACACAAGTCAAGAGCAACCATAAGCTACCTACCTCTACCTCAAGCAATCCTCAAATAAGTAATTTTACAATAGAAGATCATTTTTCAAAGAAAGAATAATACAACGATTGCAAATCAAATACTGCAATCATAGATTTATAATTTGCACATTAGTTGCTTTAGATTGATTTAGATTGATTGATGTTATCTACAATTTATAATAGGATATTGCTGCAATTTATACAAGATCTATAGGATATTCCAATATCTATTGTTTGCAATCAAAGAATAATTGTATGCCTCTGATCAAGATTAAGTGACTTCCTCCTTGGCTCAAATCATAGTTTTTAAGCTTCAGATTGGGCTAGATACATCCTGTGTGTCTTTTCTTCCTGTACTACGGTTTGTGTGAAAATTTCTGAAAACATAAATCGTGATCTGAAAAGAACTCAGGCCGATTAGCCAGAGACGAGAATGGGTAATGTAGCAGATTGTAAGCATTTGATTGGAGATTAAGATCAAACACATGGATCTCGCTATTTTCCGCAAATTCACTGATCATGGAACGCTTGGCAGAGCCAAATGAGGCTTTGAACGGTCTGAAAGTGTCCTTGTATCTGCTGGTTCGGTCAACCTCGTAAAGCTGGAGATATTCAAGTGTAAACGGCTTTGTTAAAGGGTCGTTTTTTTTAATCTTTTTGGCGACCTTTTCTTGGCTGCTCTCAGCATGCCCACCAGTGTCTCGGAAATATTTGCACATCTTATCATCCCTACCAACAAGAACCCCTGGTCATTGTTCATGCCGATGGAAGAGAGATATGGAATTAGTTGCAAAACCGATAGCTAACCACTGCTCTCCAGCCTTGATTGACAGTATAGCCAATGAATATATGCTGACAATTTTCACAATTGGTGCAATGCGGGCACCGTATCCGAATTCGAATCGGCCCCTCTGTTAGTGTTTTCCCCTTGATGGCCCTCCGGCCCCTGTTCCATTCATTAACGTACTGCTTCAACTAGTTGGTGTATTTGAACGCATCCAGGATTATGCAATTCTTCTGGATCCCAATGCTTGGCTCTACTGGCACCTGAAACTCACGATCTCTAGACAATCAAAGACGCGTCCAGCACAAGAAAATTGATTTTCGAGGTATGCCTGACAGAAATTAAAGCTTTGGGTAGTTAGTGCTGCAATTATATCAGGATTGTTGGGCTTCAGGGCTTTGACGAGTCAAGAAACAACAGAGAATCGAACGGGGAGGCCTAGAGAATAGAGAATCGGTTGTGTATGTGGAAAGCTTAGCTGTGTATGTGGTGTTAGATGAAAATGGTGAGATATCTTCTCCAATTAAGTTTTCTATTGTGGTGAGATATTCCTGTAGGAGTTTGTTGTGTAGTTTGGTTTAATAAAATATATAGATTTATGTATAAATATGTATTTCTGGTTTAATAAAATACAGAGAACCGTTTGTAGTTTATATGTAAATATGGTTGCTTTATCATTTTTTGTTTTGGTATTAAAATATAATAAAATATAGAGAACAGTTTGTAGTTTACCTGTAAATATGGTTGCTTTATCATTTTTTGTTTTGGTATCAGAACTAGGACAACCATAACTCTAGGGGCTGGAATATGAGCTCCATGTAATCTTCCTTGCTGTACAATTAGACTACATAACTCTAGGGGCTGGAATATGAGCTCATTGTAATCTTGCTTGCTGTAGGATTAGATTAAAGTGTGTAAGGGGCTGGAAAATGAACTCATTGTAATCTTCCTTGCTGTAGGATTAGATTAAAGTGTGTAAGAAGAGCTAAAACAACCGTGACTCTCTCACAAGAGGGGGCTCATTGTAATCTTTCTTTCTGTAGGATTAGATTAGAGTCTGTAAGAATAAATTGTTCCATGAATTGTCTATCATTTTATCATTTGAATAAAATACTATCTCTTCGTTGTGATTATATTTCAGGTTACTGTTAGGAGATTGTGAAGCGTTAATAGAAGAAGAGAGTGCATGTTTATGTGTGCAGGTTACTTTTTAACCGAATCAAATTTACGCTGGTTACACTTGAGATAAAAGATCATTGACAAAGTTGTCAGCTCGATCAATTGCAAGAATTGCAGAGGAGAGTTATCACCGTCAGACAGGCCCACAATAATCGCCATATTGCAGAGATGGGTAATCGTTTAGATATGAACCGCAATCTGTGTGAACGAGCAGAGAATAGTCAGTCACTTAATATGTGCTTTACCTGTAGGAAAGCAATAACTTGGACCCTATATAAGCCATCATATACGCTTGCTGCTGTAACTGTGGTTCTAGTCTCAAATGTCACAAGCCAGATTCGAAGGAACATGCACCGTCAAAGCAGTCGTATGGTAATTGGAAAGAAAGTAAAACGCCGTGCAAACAATCAATCCCCTGTGGCAGGGCAGCTACATCACTTTCATCTTATTAGTAGCAGATTGCATTCATGTTATTAGTAGTAGATAATTTTTTAGATGTTTGATTTCTCCCATAAATAAATGATGAATTTTCGAAGTCAGAGGTGAAGTGAAATTTAGTATGGTTAATTGCCCAGTTAAGTTTGAGAGTTGTGGATCTAGGGAAGGATCCCTCATTAGTTGTTGAAGGTGAGAGTGGTCTGTTAATGAGGTTATGCGACTTAGTGAGGTCCAGTAAATTGACTTTGGGAGGCTTAGTAATTGACTTCGGGAGATCCTTGATTCAGGAGTTCTAGAGTGAAAATTTGGAAAATCCACTGGAGAGGTACACCTTTACAAGGGTTATGAGGTTGTCGCATTAAGGGAAGGTGTTGGAAAATAATGCTCCAGTAAAATAGGAATCAATTGTGTATGTGGACAACTTAGCTATGTATGTGTTGTTAGCTGAAAGCTTTATGTATAAATATGTGTCCCTGGTTTAATAAAATATGGAGAACAATTTGTAGTTTGTGTGTGTAAATATGGCTGCTTTATCATTTTCTGTTTGTAACAAGTAGTTTTTTGTTTGTTTTCTAATGTCAAATATTGCTTGGGATAAGGGGACTCATACCAAATATTTATTAGTTCTATTTATTTGGTTAAATTTGGTAGGAATTATGATGGAAGTTAAAATTCCATTTTTATGTTGTGAACTTTATTTATGGAACTTTGTCCTTAGGGATTTTGGCTAATTTTAAGATGATTTAGATAGTCAAATTTTCAAAAAAAGATGACACCTTGATTCACCCAAAAATCCACCCGCACCAAAAATGGGGCTATTTAAGTACCCAGTATATAATACCATCAAATATCCAATATGGAAAGAGTAATGAAAGACTCATTTATTTATATTGAATAGCCCTCATTTCTTTATTTATGGAACTTTGTCCTTAAGGATTTTGGGTAATTTTAAGATGATTTAGATCATGAAATTTAAAAAAAAAAGATTATACCTTACTTCACCTAAAAATCCACCCTCACTAAAAATGGGGCAATTTAAGTACCCCATATACAATACCATCAAATATCCCATATGGAAGAGTAATGAAAGAGTCATTTCTTTATATTGAATAACCCTCTTCACAGATCAAAACCAATTATATACATAAATGTTGTGTGGTGAGTGGACTATTTCAATAGACTAATAGAGTATGTGGTTGTTAAGTAGCTTAGGTGCATTTCACAAAATTCCGTTTAATCCTTTTTGTAATTGTAATTGTAAGAAGAGCAAAGGACTAATTGAGAGCTTCATCATGTACCATTTTGTTTTAATAAAAATATTCATTTACCTATCTTGAAATTAGAATAAGGGGTTCTAAGGAACACATTGTGCTCATGTACGATGAATGATTTTCTTTTGGATATTTTTTTATGGCTAATTTGTGTCTAAGTTTTAGACATAAATTTAATTCGGTAAACGTGCAAGCACACTGAGTGGCAAATTGAAAATCCATCAAGCACAAACACTTTTTGATTCAAGAGTTGAATTGTAAAAACCGAAGAAGATAAGTCATTTAATACGAGTCATTGAATTGTACAAAGGGCAAAGCTTTAAACACTTTAAAATTCAATTGTGAAAATTGTTAGAAGAGACATGCTTGAAATTGAATAAAAAGGTCCTTTTCAAAATCAAAATCATTGTAAAAAAAATCACATTTTGGGGTGCATGATCGATAGTAGCTGACACCCTAAGGTTAACAACAAACAAGCGAGTGATTATAAGCGAGTGTGCCAAATGACAATTAAAAAAATGGGTAAAGGAGGAAAGCATTTGCAAAACACCAATCAAGAAATCAAAGATTTATAACACTCCTTACATGATTTGGATAATTTGGTTCTTAATCTTCATAAGCAAATTGATTGGAAGGATAAATTGACTGAAACATATCAACTAAAATTAATAGAAAATGAACAACAAATTGAGAATATGGTTGATGCAACATGTGCAACAAATGACCTTATACAAACGGTTGATGTTACTTGTGACACAAATGACTTAATGCAAATGATGGATGTTACTTGTGACATGGATGTTCTAATGCAAATGCTTGATGCTACTTGTGACACAAATGATCTAATGGAAATGATTGATAAAAACTCAATAAAAGAGAAGGTTGATGATTCCTTATCAAGTTATGAGATGTAATTATTCATCAACAATGAATTCACAAATAATTTTTTTTTGAAGATGAGTCACAAGCAAAATCACGGAGTGATAGTGGTGGTAGTAAATGTGAATTTGAAGTTACAAAATAAAACATTTATGAATAACATCAAAAAAGTACAAAATGATCTTTCCAAGATGATTGTCAGGCCTCGGGAATAATTTTCATGGTTTAGGATATGACAAACGCAACAACTTTCATATTCCATATTGTTCCAAACTAGTCGCAATTTGTCCATGCAATATTTCTTGATAAAAAATTGAAGGCTAAAAAACTTAATGAAGAAATTAAGAATGTTGATGATACCGTTGATGATAAAAACATTGAGCAAATTCTTGGTTAATTCCAACATTGTCATAGAATTGTCCATATGAAGATAGAGTTTTTTTTATATCTATCCTTGTCTTCAATGTGGAGAGACAAATAATCATTCAAACAGATGTCGAAAGAAGAAGAAGGATAAAAAGAAAAAAAGTTCATTATGGTTGGATAAATCCTTGGTAGTGGAAATTAAAAGCCAAGATGTTGAATAAGTTTTATTGTCAAGTTTATACACATGTAAATATAAATTTGCATGGAGAAATCACAAAAGTGTTTGTTCCAGATGAAGATTTTGGGGCCCAACTCTACATGTCTTTTGAATTGAAACATGAGTCAAAGATGGAGTGTTACACCTCAAGGGGGGGAGTACACTAATGGAGTACAATGGTATCATTATCAATGTTTAGTGGCCAACAAAAACCACCGACTATAGTGATGAAAGAGCTATTCAAAAAGAAAAGAATTCAATGCTTAAGTTTGGATCCCTTTAACATACTTCCACCTTTCACCTGACAAGGGGGAATGCCAATGATGATAGTCAAGCTTCAAGTTTTGGAGTCCTACCAATCAAAATTCAATTAGAATTTTAGAATTCCAATATGGCAACTGGTTTTCTCAACAATTTATCTATAAGAATTCAACTATTCATTGGGATGTATTTCAATGCCTAATTATGTCTAAATTCAAAGAGTGCTTCAGTGATCCTATTTGTTCATTGATAGTAGAATGTAGATCATGTTTGTTCAATAGTTAGCAGTGGAGTGTTCAGACATAGCACTTGTTCATTTCCATAATTTCTACTCTCTTTCAAAGTTCATTTCAAATGAACCATCCAACATCCACTTTGGTGGTTTTTTAGCCATATCTTCATCAAAGCTCAATTCAAAAGTTTCAGATTGAATTAAAGATGAAACCATTCTAATCACTAATTAATGTTGCCCCATGGTATCATTATTCAAACTTGTGATTAAGGGGGGGGGGGAGTTAACATGTGAGTCCCTAGACAATCCTTATCCTTAATGAGGTGTCATCCTTATCTATTGATGAGTTGTTGATGTGTCGTCACTCTTAAGTTTACGAGGTGATTACATCCATGTACTATATATTGAAATCATTGGATGGATATATTGTTAAGATGACTAAAGCATTTTCTACCAATTCTTGTGTCATGTTTCATTGCATATGTTAATGTGTTCTAGTTCTTAACAACTAAGCATTAAAGAATGGAAAAATGGGAATACGGTTTAAGAGCATGCAAAGACCACCAGAAGAGAAAATCCTAGTTGTTCTCCATGAAATAAATAGGATTGGAAGGGAGAGAAAGGGAAGTCTAAGGTTAAGAGTCCAAGGAGAATTTGACCTTAAACAATGAACACTTGAGGGAACATGGAGGTAAAAAGAGATAAGAATAGGGAGATGTGTTGCATAATATGAATTTTGTGATGCCCCCTAGTAGGCTCAAGAATCCAAGAAGAATTGAAGTTTAAGAAAAAGAAAAACATAGATGAGGAACCCTACAAGTAATCCAATTTAATTAAAAGGGCATGATCTATACAATGAACTAAGAATCCAAAGGCATGTCTCTCTAAAGGTCCCTTTGGCATGGCTCATGGAAGGTCCTATGGGAGAGAATATCTTTATAAGGGCTTGCTAAAGTTCCTACTAAATGTAGTTGAACCACAATTGAAAGTCTTTGAATCATGTGGCTACACAAGCCACACTTATAAAATCTAAGTGTATTAACCTTTTGTAGTGTCCCCAAGGCCGAGCCCCATTACAGATCATGTTATATGCAATGACTTGTAAATATGTTCTATAGGCTGGTGAGCCAAGTATTGTATAAGCTAGAAGGCCTATGTGTTTGTTAGGCCAGGGAGCCTAAGTGTTGAAGGCCAGGAGCCTGCTGATGTATTTGTATGTATGCAGATCAATTAATAAAATTAAAACACCGCCAGTGCAGACCGACCACGATTAATGAGTGATGGGGGACTGAGCGTCCACAGAGTGGGCAAGGAATTAGGGGCTGGAAGGTGGGAAAGGGGCTGAGTGATGAGCCTAGGGGCTGAGTGATGAGCCTACGGGCTAAGCCTAGGGGCTTAAGCCTGAGAAATAATATTTTAATATTATTTTAAAAGGAGACATGTGCATTTCTGTTTATCCTAAGTTCTTGGCAAGGGAGGGAACGTGCAAAGGGGATGCACGCTGTGGTACGCATGCAGTTCCCAGGGTGACAAGTGTCAACCCTGGTGCATGCAAATATAAGCGCCGAGATGAACCGTGGGAGGGGATCTTCCTCCATTCTGACCCGAACCTCTGAGGGTAGAACCGGTATGACCTCTGCCAGATACGCTGGTTCATCTCTGAAAGCTGTAAAGCTTGTGTTGCCCTGAGGAAAACCGTGTACACCCTGTCCAGAGCTGTGAGTCTGTGTCTGTTCTAGGCAAACCTGGAAGCGATTTTCCCGAACCGAAAACCTGTGTTGAACTCGAGTGGAAGAATCCTTGGTTGTTGGGGAAAAGCTGAGCTAGCCTGTGCGTGGAGCCTGTTCTGAAATCATGCCGTGAGATCATCCTGTGACTGTTGAACCGTTTTGGGAAGCCTTTGTCTGTGTTTCCCGTGGGTTTTTGTGACCACGAAGTACTGGACTGCGTGAGGCTTGTTGGCCTGTGAGCGACTCCTCCAGGTGAGAGAGTGCGCAGAGGGAGAAGAGGTAAAATCTTCAATGGCACCGATCATGCGGAGGCTTGTTATCTGCGACTCCTCCATGTGTGAGAGTGCGCAGAGGGAGAAGAGAACTCCCTCGAAGGAACCCTCAGAGGTTGACTATAGAGCCCTAGACTTCTCGGTCCGGCCTGTTCTCAACTTACAGACTGACAACAAAGGATCAGTTTGTGCGACAGAGAAGGTGCACTCTCCCGGGATGGAAATAAGCATGGGAATGAGGGTCTCGCGGGCGCGGAGCCGGGAGATTCCCGGGAGAGATTTCTTCCTGGTGACTGTGTATATGTTATCTTCCCTCAGAATCCCTACCTCTAGCCTAGGATTCCTGCCTTGGGTGGATCCCGGTCCCGCACCAAGTGACCCACCTGCTGAGTCGATGAACAAAGCAGGGTCTACAATGGGAGGTTCAAGGAAGGCCTCGTGATCTGTTGGTGATTTCTATAGCTGTTCAAAGATAAGTATCTCAATTATGTTTTATCACATTGGCATGATCAGGCCGCTTATGTATCATGTTTTCCGGGTCAGGTAAATGAGTCATCGTTGAATGCTGGTGTAGTCTGCTTCTAATTGTAGCAAGATTCTTATATATTTTATCTTCGGTGAATTAAGTGTTTAATCTTTAAACGCATGGGCATGTAAATTCCGTATCTAATCATGTAAACATCCGATGTATAGAATGGTAGCGAGAGGCTGGAAACCTCAGAGTGCAAAAAAGGCATACTACAGCGGTATCGTGAGCTTAAGGCTCGGCTAATTTCAAGCCTCTTGTGATGGGCTACTGAGTGGTCTTTGGACCGACGGTGAGAGGAGAAATTGTGTTTGAGGACCACTCTCGACTCTCGGTTTGTTCGCCATGAGACACTAATTTTATTTTTTTTATTGTTCAGAGGTATAGCGTACTATGAAACCGCAAATCGGGTATGGTCTATGACTTACGTGAAGATGCGTCTCTACACCAATGGTGTTAGAAATCGGTCGGATCCGTTCGAGGGAAGGCGAACCTCAGAACTGGCCAGATCCTGAGAACGTGCGTACGTTGTCGAAAAGCCTTGATAATCGCACAGAGTTTGTCCCCGAGGATTCGAATCAAGATCCTTATGGATTACCTCACAATCATTTGAGTTGAAGAATTTGCGTAGGATTTAAGTCCTCATGGGTAGAGGAGAATTCCCGAAGAGGCCTGGATTAGAGAGCCATCGGTGTTTTACTAAGGCATAGAATCGAGACCTTATGATTCTCGAAATCCCGAGGAGGGATCATAGCCATATGATCTCAAGGAGGACACGTGTCAATTTGGTGAGAGATCGAGAATTGGTGCCCCCGAAGCACCTAGAAATTTTCGCCACACTGGACCGCCACGATCCATGATTTCGCTACAAGATCTGGACCGTTCATATAGTGGACACGTAGATCCGCCATCGGGAAAGTCCCATAAGCGAGTAAGTTCCATCGGTGTTTAGTTCATCGGAATATCGAACTCCCTGGTGACAAGTGATTCATATACTTTGAAATCAAAACCCGCAAACCCCGATGATGTTTTGAGTACGGGTCACGCAGAAATACATGGACTCGGGCCAACTGAAGAGTTAAAGCAAAAAGGCACGTATATATATCGGAATTGGATATCGGAGATCCCGGCTAAAGGTTTTGCGGTGATTGGAAAATCATGACATACGCGATTTCATATACCTAGGAACGTAATACAACCCGGATCGCCGTATGACAGTAGCGATTTTAGCTTACATGCGAAAAGGACTCTGCTGACAAGTCAACGATCGGCAACCCGACGGATCCTGTGAGCCGCATGAGCATTGACATTGAAACTAATCGAACTCCCCGACGGGTAAGGTGAGGTCATATAGTATGGTCATGTGGGCCAGAGGCTGAGCCAGGAGAGCCATCCAGTGTAAAAGCACATCGGGAATCAGAGGATCGGAGGTTGTGAATGCATGTGCATCGAGACATCACAAATTCCGAAACCCCAATAAGAGGAATTGATCAAGTATCGCGGGCTGGTCGATGGTGAGGGTATACCTTTTAGGGCTACCTGATGGAGTCCATTGGAACGGAACGTGGATCCCGCCATCAATAATTTTGGCAATATTTCGATTCGCTAAACCCTAACCCCCGATAAAGGAAAAGACCGTGGCTCAGTCGCTGGTCACATGGTGTAGAGCCCATATAGGCTAACGCCAGAAGCAGTAGCCGCGATCAAAATCTAAATTCCGGGATTCAACCTAATTTAACACTACCGCTCTAAAATCCCGGACAGAGGCAACCCGACAAGGGAAGGGAGACTCTAAGAGTTCCTGGGAGGAAAAATTCCGAGCAGGAAGCAGGAGAATCAAGAAACCCGAAACACAAGATGCATTTGAGCTCGTAAAATTGTAGAAGTTGAAATGTCTTTCATTCTTGTTCAGATTAGTTATAAACGCTAGGATTATTCATGAAGCTTCTATCGGCTCCCTGATAAACTTTGAATTTATTTGCACAGTGCGTGTTCAGAACACAACAAAGGCCAAAAATCCAGACAATCAACGCCAAGTAAGGAGTGGGGAAGAGGCAAATTACCCCCTAAATGGAAGATCAACGAGAAGGAAAAGGATGTTAACCTAGGAGTCAAAGGATCGAACTCTAATGGGCGATGGAAAAGGAGATGGATAAGGAAGGATATATAATGAAAATCCTGAAGGATTGCAAAGAGGCCAAGGAGCCGGCCGAGTCGATAGGGCCGAAAGCTCTTCATGAAAGCCATGATCGCTAAGCGGGAAATTAAACTTCTAAAATTTTGGCAGAGCTAGGAAAGAATAGAGAAGAAACTTGAGAAGGGCACCTGCTAACGACAGAGAGTCGCAGAGACCGTGGGAGAAGAAGTAGGTCAAGGAGTGCTAGCTTTATCGCCATAGTCGCCTCCCAAAGACGCTCGACAAGAAGACACACAGAGTTCGAGCCCGCCCCCTACCGTAAAACATCTAAAACTGAAGGGAGGAATTGAAAGGAGATGAATAAAATTAAACCTCAAACATTCGATGGAGAACATAAAAAAAGGAGGAGGATGTCGATGGTTGCCGGGCATGAAGAAATACTTCCAACTGCATAATTATTCCTATCATGTAGAGGGTAGAATTGTTATTTATCATCTTAAGGGAAAAGAATCAATGTGGTTGGATTAGTTTGTGCAGGTGCAGTACATTCAAGAGAAAGAGGTCACATGGAAGAGTTTAAGAGGTATTTCGAAGAAATAATTTAACTAAAAGATACTATGACAGAAGATAAAGAGTTCTTCTAACTCAAGTTGGCTAAGGACTATTGATGAGTATGAACGAAGTTTTCTCGAACTGCTGAAGCATGTTCCATTCATTAAAGATGATACGCCAAAATTCAGAGGTATCCGAGTGGACTGCCACCTTCCATCGGGGACAAGATTCAATACGATGATCCTAAGACCATGGAAGAAACCATAAGAAGGGAAAAAATGCCTATACTTAACAACAGAGAGAAAGCCTACCTTTCAGAAGGGCTGATAAACTAAGAGGTTTAAGAGCGAGGCGTATGGAAGCAAGCCTCTTTCAAACAAATTTTGGGGACAGTCATCTCTTAAAGAGACCAAGAAATTTGAATGGAATGAACAGATGCCAAGGCCTCCACCCATGGAGGTTTGGGGCTGTAAAGGGAACCATAGGTACGGAGATCGCCTCTACATAAAAGATAAAGCAAGAACTGTCTATATTGTTCAAAGAAGTCAACAAAGGAGGATATGGGCGTTATAATGTCGAGGATCTACGCCACTCGACAACAAGAAGCATAATTTAATCAAGACATGATTGAAGTGGGAAGGCATGGACCATCAACCGAATCTCTCTATTATTTTAATTGATCTGTGGCCAGCCAGCTGGGTGTAGATCCTAGAGTGGTGGAAAGCTCTTGCATCTAACTAAGAGCAAACATGAGAAGTCTTGGTTAGATGTGAAGTTAGCCACAGGACCAAGAGGAAGGTCACTGGAATTGGTTAAGTCCTCGCCTGGGGACATGAGTGAAATGAGCACTTTTGCTACTTAATTCGAACATCTTCCTTTAGGCTCTGATGATTGTTTAATTGGGATGGACTACACCACATTCATGCCCTTCCTGGATTTGTCGAATAAAAAAGATTCACATGTTCCGACAAAGAGGGAAGTCGCAATAGCTCAAGGAATTCCTGGTGAGCCGCATTTGAAATCTCAGCTATGCAAAATTAAGAAATGTTACCGGTGTTACCGCCAATTATTTGCAGCCCGGTGGAAGAAGCATTCCAAGATGTGGTCTCAAAACTAGAAGACCACAGGGTGCTCAAAAAGTTTGAGGACGTGTTTCGTGAGGTACCGACTACTCCGGAAGAGGGACATTGACTTTTATATAAATCTAATGCCTAGAGTACCCGCTCTCAAAGCTCCTTATAGAATGAGCACCCCAAAACTGAAGGAACTTTAGTTGAATCTTGAAGAGATTCTGAGGAAAGGGTACATTCACCCAAGCATGTCACCATGGGGTGCCCCAATCCTATTTGTGAAGAAGAAAGATGACGCTTTATATTGGGCATTGACTTTCGGCAGCTGAATAAAGTCACTATCAAGAACAACTATCCTCTCGCCAAGGATTGATGATCTTTGATCAATTGAAGGATGCGAAAGTATTTTTTTGAAAATAGATCTTCGATCTCGATATCATCAAGTGAGGATAAAAAGATGAAGACATCAGCAAAAACCGCCTTTAGAACAAGGTAAGGTCACTATGAGTTCACTGTGGTACCGGGCTTTGGATCGGTCTAACGCTACTGCCTTCATGTGCTTAATGAATGGAGTGTTCAAAAATTATTTGAACAAGTTCGTCATAGTATTCTCGGGATGATATCTTGGGTGTACTCCAAGATAGATGGTTGAACACCTAACACTTGAGAATGGTGCTGGTGTGTTGAGAGAGCACCAAATGTATGCCAAACTCGGAGCAAGTGTTCATTTTACCAAAAGCCGATCCATTATCTAGGACACATTATTTTAAAAGAGGGGATTGCTGTGGATCCTAAGAAGGTAAAGACCATTCAAGAGTGTCCAAAGACCAAGAAATGTGGACAGGTTAGATCCTTTATGGGTCCGGGCAGCATTATAGGAGGTTTGTAGCTGGATTTTCAAGGATAGATTATGCTATCACTTCCTTGCAAAGGAAGGAGAAGAAGTTCAAGGGGACTGATGAATGTGAGAGAAGATTAAAGAATTGGAAGCAAATGCTCACTAGTGCTCTAATCCTAAAGATTGTTGATCCAAGCAAGGATTACGTAGTATGCACGAATGCGCAAGGGGAAGGGTTGGGAGGAGTTCTCACCCAAGAGGGATCTGTAATTTGTTATGAATCCCTAAAACAAAGAGCATGAAAAGAATTATGCCACCATGATTTAGAGTCAGCAGCTAGCCATCCATGCATTGAGGAAATGGAGACACTCATGGGCAAGAAATTGACTAAGAACAAAGATTGGCCAAATGGTCTCAAGCATTTATTTGATCAGCCAACTTTAAATTCCGGTAACCGATGTATCGAATTTCATGGCGAATATGAATTTGATATCACGTATATCAAAGGGAAAGAAAATAAGTGGCTGATGTAATCAATGTTAAAAGTGTATGAATTATATGCTACTATTAGTATGTGTTAATCGAGTTGAAGGACAGAATTAGGAGGCCGCAACACCGACGCAAAGGAGAAAGACTCAGAGCCAAGCTTACAACAAATACGAGAGGCCAAGCAAACCAAGGAAAGTTATAATTGGGAATTGATAGTTTATCAGATAAAAAACGTAGCGTATGTACCTACGACTAAGAATTGAAACTTGCAATTCTAAAAGAATGCATAATGTGACTTATACCGGGTCATCCCGGATATCAGAAGACTGTGGCAAGAGTCAAAAGCCATTATTTTGGCCAAGTATGAAGAAGTAAATTGCAAAATACATCGCCGTATTGAATGCTAAGGTCAAGGTCATACGACACCCAAAATAGGTGGCTAATGGCAGCTTTTACCTATTCTCGAGTGGAAATGGGATGTGGAAACAATAGATTTTATTTCACAGACTGCCCATCAAGGCAAGCAAAGATGATCTTAACTGCGGTGGTGGTGGAAAAGCTTACTAGTCAGCCTATTTTATTCCACTCGAAAACCACCTACGAGCGTAAAGCAGGTTGTTGATATCTTTTAAGAGAAGTTGCACGCTGGTATGGAATTCCTAAGACAATTGTGTTCGATAGGGACCCAAAATTCACTAATTTCTCTGAGGATCGTCTTTAAAGGATTCAGAATCTAATCTGAACTTCCGAAGATGTAAAGATATCCCCGAAGTCCGATGGACGTATTGAGAGAGTAACAGAGTAATAGAAGACATGGCCGAGAATGTATGTGATGGATAAACCCATCAAGGTGGGAAGACTACCTCGCATTTGGTAGAATTCAAGCATAATAATGGGCAGGTACCATGCATCATCAAGATGAGCCCATTCAAGCTTTATGGAAGAAAGTAACATCTAAAGAGTCGATAATCCACCGATGAGTAGTAGTTGGAACTCAACTACTCAAAGAGATGGAAGATCGATGATCAAAATCAAACGTGACCGAAAGTCACCAGACAAAGCAGTTACACTGACAGTAACAAACTCCATAGAGAATTCAAAGTGGGTGACCATGTTTTTCTCAAAGTGAAACTACCAGGAGTTCCCAATTGGGAAGTTGTGCCAAGTTGGCGGAAAGATTTTGTGGGCCATTTGAGATCCCTGAAAGGATTGGGCCAGTTGCATACATGCCAATAATTCCCGTGATCTAAGGCATCGACATAATGTGTTTCATGTTCTTAACGCTTAAGAAATATGTACCCGGCGCTAATCATGTTATCGGGATTGACCTGATTCAGGAATCCGTGGCGGTGTCCTCAGGCGCATCCCCGTGTTATTATTGGACCAGAAAACAAGCAGCCTCGAATCGAGCTATAGGGTCTTCGTGAAAGGTCCAGTTGGACTCTAGTACTCCGAGGACGCCGAGCATGGGGAGCATGAAGAAGCATATGTAGAGTAATTCAAGATCTTTGAAAATTTCAGCGACACACAGAGGCAAGCAGGCTGTAATCGAGGACAGTTGAAAAAAATAAGGGAGGGGATCAGAGGTCCCCTGCTACGGTTTCCCTGCTATTGCATCAAGGTTATATGCAATGACTTGTAAATATGTTCTATAGGTCAAGTGAGCTACATTGTATAAGCTAGAAGGCTTATGTGTTTGTTAGGCCGTGGAGCCTAAGTGTTGAAGGCCAGAGTCCGATGTATTGAAGGTGGCGCATCAATTAATAAAATATAAACACCACTCAAAGGCGCATCGCACAACATGAATGAGTGATGGGGGAATGAGCGTCTACATAGTGGGCAAGGAATTAGGGCTGAAGGTGGGAAAAGGGGACAAGTGTTAAGCCTAAGGGGCTTAATTCCAAGGGAATAATAATAAATTATTATAATAATATTTTAATATTATTTTAAAAGCGACATGTGCATTTCTGTTATCCTAAGTCCCTGGCAAGGAGAACGTGGCAAAGGATGCATCACTGCGGGTACGAGTAGCCTCCTGTGGCGACAGCTTCAACCCCGGGTGCATACAAATATAAGCATCGAAAGCTGAACCGCGGGAGGGGATCTTCTCCATTCAGACCAGAACCTCTGAGCGTAGAACTCTAAGACGCACCCTCCTCGCCAGACACGTACCGTGGGTTCATCTCGAAAGTCAGAAGCTGTGCTGCCCCGCCAGGAAAACCACATGTACCCCGGCCCGTAGTCAGAGTCTCGCGGTTCGGTTTCAGGGCAACCCGTGCGCATTTCCTATACTGAAATCCCCGTGTTGAACTCGGGTGGAAGAATCCTTTGGTTGTTGGGAAAAGTTGAGCTAGCCTATGCATGGAGCCCTGTTCCGAAATCATGCCTGAGATCATCCCGCAGGATCGCCAACCATTTTGGGAAGCCTTTGTCCGTTTCCGTGGATGCAGACCACGCTGAAGCATCGATCATGTGAGGTTTGTTGTCCCGTGAGCCACTCCCTCCGTGAGAGAGTGTGCGAGGGGAGAAGAGAACTCCTGAAGGAACCTCAGCTATGCAGAGCCCGCGAGATTCTCTCGATTCAAATGGCTCTCAGAATTCCAAGGTAAGGAGACTGCAGTCGGGTTGACCTGGCTCTAGGGTGACAGAGAAGGTGCACTCTCATAGGGTGGAACATGCATGTGGGAAAAGAGAGTCTGTGGGCAAAGGAGTGGGAGATTCCCCTGGGAGCTTTCTTCCGGTGGATGTGTATAAAGCTATTCTTCCCCAACTCAGCAAATTTCAGCCTAGATCTTTGCCTGGGTGGAGTGCCTGTCCTTAGCCTCGAGGGTGACCCTTTGTTGAGAGTGATGAGTAGTGTTTTCTAAGGATGGGAGGTTCGTGAAGGCTTGTACTTGGTTGGTGAATTCTACAATTGTTCAAAGATAAGTATCTGAATTATGTTTTATCACATTGGCATGATTCTAAGCCGTTTATGTATCATGTTTTCCACAGAGTAAATGAGTTATCATGAATGTTATGGCTTGCTTAATTGTAGCAATATTCTATCTTATATATTTTACTCTGAGAATTAAGTGTGTTTAATCTTTAAATGCATGTGGGCATAAATTCTGTACTAATCATGTAAACATCCATGTATAGAATGGTAGCGTGAGAGGTTGGAAACCTCGGTAGTAAAAAGGTACACTACACCTTTTTTCTTGATTCATCTAAAAGAAGCGACTCCAAGCAATGGAGCTAATGGAAACATTAATTTCCAAGGATCAAATCTAGAGAGTTTAGAATGTCTAGATAATCCTATAATGAATGAACCATTAAGGCATGATATGAGTTGCAATGGGGAACACAATGGACCCACTGTGGCCTTGCATTAGGGTTCTAGACCTCATGGATTGTGCAAAAACATAATAAAGAACAAAATGATAATGTACAAACAAGATGAAATACAAAGTACACAATATTCTCACAAGTGTCTAGTCATCCTCATTAACATATATTCAAAGTACATAATCAACCTAGAATGTCTTAGGGTTACACAATTAACACACACTCTTTCTTTGCCTTTCCTCCTAGTCTTCACTTCACTCTTCCTCCTCCATGCTCTTCCTTCTCTTAGAACCAATTATGTAGAAACCATATTTCTCTCCAGTTATCAAATCCAATATTCTCATGGCAACCAACTTACTTTTATCCAACCTCTTCTATATCAAAGCCAACACAATATGCTTTGTGTTTTCCCCTTTGATCCTTTTTCTCTATTATCTTCCAACTTCTTTTGGTCCATAATCTACTAACCAAATCCATTGCAATTTCATATGGATCCATCTTCTTTTCTTGGCTTGATATACTCATTCATAAAGGGGGCAAGGATCCTCATTGAAGGCAACTTTACAACAATGTTTCCACAATAAACCAACTACAACCAATCAAATTATGTGCGAAAGAAATTTGCACCTATCCCTAACCATCCAATTGTTCCCTCAAAGAGGTCCCTTCCATTAAAGCAAGGTTACAAAAAGGAATTGAATTTCAACCTAAAACCATGCTAAAATTACTTTGGTACACTAGCATTTCCAAAAAACATGTTGAATTGTCTCATCCTTACCACAACGCACATGTCAAATTAGTAATGCAAACTCTATGAAGCAATCAAAAGCCACCCATGTCCCCCAAATCTATGTCTAAAGGAAGCACATGCTTTCCAAATTCTCTAAGACCTCCTCATCGATTGTGCCATCGGATCTGCAAGCCCCCATCTTTTATTTAAACCAAAAAAAAGGGACGAGGAGTTTTGGGGTGTTATTTCAGAGCAAGTTTAAACATCTTTTTTTATTTCTCATAACACCCTCCATACTTTATACGTTACTAATATTTTAAAAACATTTAAAAATATAAAATGAAAAAACTTATCATGGCATACCCTTATATCTTGTTTTGACAAATCCCCATAATATCATTTATAAAAGTCCATTTTCCTTTCACAAATGGAATGCCAATATGAGACTAGTAAGTATTTCCACCTTTTGTATCTTACTGTAATGTTCCAAAGCCAATTTTTGCGCTTGTAACACTAACTAACCACTGATTTTCTTGTTGTGTTTGTCTATTTGCATATTGGCCTCTTAAGTTTCAGCCTTAGGGTTTATATTTCAGTTATTTAAGTTTAGATCTGAAGACAAGCAGTGAAGATACAAGATAACACAAGATATAGAACCAACAACAAGATCTGACCTTTATTGATGTAAATAGCAAGAACCTGATACAAGGACATAGATCTAGAATAATCCTCATATAGCTCCAACGGATAAGATAAGAGCTGCTACAAAATGCTCCGGATAAAAGATGCAAGCCCCAAGGATGGATATATAATAAAGATCAATACAAGATAGATCCAGGGTCAAGTCCAAACCCCCCTAGCTGTTGGTACACTCCACTGGATGGCTATGAAGACATGATATTTCGGCCTAGGTGAAGAAGTCCCCCAAATAGCCTCAAACTCCACCAAAAGATAGATCGGGCCACGTAGAATTCCTCCCTGAAGTCTCAGACCTTGATGCCAAGATATGCTCCTCCAAGTTGATGAATCCTCAAGCAAGACTGGGCCCTCCTGAAGACTGTCAAGCTCAATATTTCGGCCCTGATGAAGGAGGCCTCCAAATGCCCTTAAATTCTCCAGAAAGATAGATCGAGCCACCACAGGTACTAGGCGAAGTCACAGGGTCAAATATGAGGTGTAACCCCTCCAAACTGAGCAGATCTGAATCACATTTGCACCCTTCTTCTCTCAAAAAAGTGCCAAAGATCCATATAATAATATAGCAAGAGTAACCCTCTCCAAACACTCCAGATATGATGAACAAGGCCCTGCAAGAAATACCTAGGTGCTAGAATGCCAATAAGCCCTATCAATAACTTGGAATGAACTCCTCTCCAAGGAATGATGTTCCCCTTGCTGGAAAACCCTCAAGGGTATGACCTTCTTCTCTCCTGAATGGATGATGGTACCTGTGAATATTGTAGAATGGTGTGGGTGGAGTATTTCATCCCCGAGACCAAGCTTGGAACAAGGTGAGTGGAATCTTTCACCACTGAGTTTTTCTCTAGGGGTTGTATTATCAAAACCCTCAAAACTGTGTGCTCAAGAGCCCAATTGACAAATGCATAATAATCCAAGATGAAGTGAGAGGTGCACCCTAGGCTTTCCTTTATACCTATTTCTAATCTTCTGTTGAGTTAAAAGTTAACCCTTAGGTTCAACTCCTAACTCAACTTCAAGCGCTCTAATTTCCCAGTGAGTTACTTTTTACTTTTTCAAGTCAACTTTAAAATATAACATTAGGTTTAGATGAATTTTCCCCAAACTGCATGAGACTATAGTCTAGTGGGGATGACTAGACTACTGAGTCTCTCCTAACCTCTTCATCAAGAGGTGGGGGACATTACAGTCTCCCCTACTAGAAATTGCTTGCCCACAAGCAATTCTTAGCCTGTCTCCCATAACACATGTTCACTCTCCCACGTGGCATCCTCAATAGGAAGATCCTTCCACTTGACTAATTATTCCCCAAGGCTTCTCCTCTGAAGTTTCTTCTCTCGAACCTCTAGTATTTCCTTCGACATTAATAACAACTATCCCTCTTCATCTAAGGGTGGAAATACCTCAAGTGGCATGATATGTTGGCCAATGGCCCTCTTCAGGCATGACACATGAAATATGTTGTGAATTCTGTTGCCTAATGGAAGCTCAAGCTCATAAGCCATGGACCCTACCTTTCTGCTAATCTTGTAGGGTCCAAAAAACCGGGGTTGGAGATTTTTTGCTCCGCTTCTTTTGATAGAAGCCTGCCTTTACAGTTGAAGCCTTAAGTAGAATAGGTCACCAACCTCAAATGTGTGCTCTACCCTGTGCTTGTCTGCCTGGACCTTCTACTGATTCTATGCCCGTAGCAGATGATCCTTCAATTCCCTTAGTATGTATTGACTCAGATGTACCCAATCCTATACCATTGGAGCACTGCTATCACCAAAGGAAATATCTACAAAGGAGAGAGGGTCATAACTGTACAAAGCCTTGAATGGAGTCATAGAAATGGACATGTGATAGGTGGTGTTGTAACAATATTCCCCCAGGTGTAGCCACCTAACCCATTCCTTTTGCTGCCCTGCTACGTAATTTATCAGGTATCCTTCCACCCACTTGTTGACTATTTATGTCTTCCCATCAGTCTGAGGGTGGTAGCTGGTGCTAGGGGTCAAGGTCGTACCAACCAACCTGAATAGATCCTGCCAAAAAGTGCTCATAAATCAACTGTCCCTGTCACGAACAATGGTCTTGGGCAATCCATGTAGCCTGAAGACCTCCCTGAAGAACAAGTATGCAACCTATTTTGCGTTGAAGTCTGTGGCAATAGAAAAGAAGTGTGAAAATTTAGTTAACCTGTCCACCACCACGAAAATGCAGTCTTTCCCTTGTGCCCTCGGCAACCCTGTGATGAATTCCATGGAGATACTTTCCCATTTGTGCTTTGGAATGGGTAAAGGTTGTAACAGTCCTGCAGGATGGGTATGCTCATCCTTGTTCTCCTGGAAAGTAGTGCACTCTTTGATGTGTCTCACTACATCTTCCTTGAGACCCATCCATGAAAACCATTCTCTCACATGTCTGTATGTTTTGACAATGTCTTGGTGCCCTACCACCGGTGAGTATTGACATGCCTATAGTATCTTGGCCTTGAAGGCTAACTCAGGAACCAAGAAAATTCGTCCCTTGTAATAGATGATGTCATTTATGACTCTGAAGTTGTCATCATGTATTTTCCCATCCATCAACTGACAAGCAAACTGGTTCTTGGAGTATTCTACCAAGAGGTGGGCCTTCCAGTCAATTGATATATCTGTCATGGCATACACTGATGGCCTCTTGGATAATGAATCTTCCACTATGTTATTCTTCCCTTTGACAAATTAAATGTCAAAGTCAAAGGCCTGTATCTTGTTGACCCACTTATGTTGCCTCTCATTTAATTCCTTCTGTTCCAAGAAGTACTTAAGGTTGTTGTGATCTGATTTCACCACAAATATTGCACCTACCAAGTATTTCCTGAATTTGGCCAAGGCGTGCATGATAGCTGGCATATCTTTGTCGTAGATGGTGTAAAGAAGGTCAAGGCCCCTCAATTTTCAGCTCTCATAGGCAAGGGGATGCCTATTCTACATCAGAACGGCTCCAATGCCCTCTCCGGAGGCATCACACTCCAATGTGAAGGGTTGGCCGAAATCTGGCAAGGCTAACACTGGGCATGTGCTCATTACCTTTTTCATCTTGTCAAATGTAGATTGTGCTTCTTCACTCCACCTGAAATCTCCTTTCTTAGTCAAATCGATCAAAGGTGCACAAATTTCGGAGAACCCTTTGATGAATCTCCTATAATAATAGCAAATACTGAGAAATCCCCTCAACTCTGTAAGAGTTTTAGGTGTGGGCCAATCAACTATCGCTTGGATCTTTTCTTGATGTACCTGTACCACTTTAACTCCAATGATGTGTCCTAAGTAGAGGACCTCTGTCATTCCAAATTCACATTTGGACTCCATGGCATACAAGGATTGGTCCTCCATGATAGTTAAGATCTGTTCCACATGCTGAAGATGTTCCTCCCAAGTCTTGCTATAAATTAACAAGTCATCAAAAAACACAAGAAGATGTTTCCTCAACTGCTTGTCGAAGATGTGACTCATGCATGACTAAAATGTGGCGAGTGCATTGGTCAATCCAAATGGCATCACTAAGAATTCATAGTGGTCATAGTGACACCTGAAGGTAGTTTTGGGAATGTCATCCTCCCTCATTTTGATTTGATGATAACTAGAGCGCAAGTCAACCTTTGTGAAGTAAACAACCCCATGGATCTTGTCCAATAGCTCATCAATCCTCAGAATGGGATACGTGTTTTTAATAGTCTTCTTGTTTAGCACCCTGAAATAAATGCACATGTGCATGGTTCCATCCTTCTTCTTGACCAATACCACTGAAGATGCAAAAGGACTGGAACTTGGTCTAATGTGACCCATGTATAATAGTTCCTTGATAGCCTTTTCTATCTCGTCCTTGTACTTATTTGGATGTCAGTAGGGGGTGGTGATGATAGGTTTTCCCCCCTCTTCCAGCTCTATGATATGCTCAAATCCTCTATCTGGTGGCACTCCTAGTGGAATGGGTCCAAACACCTTACTGTGTTTGTCAATGATCCTCTAAATCTTTAGTGCATAGTGAACCTTCCCCTTCTTATCCACACATGCCTAAATCTTGCACTCAAAAACATATACAATCTCCTCTCTTCTGAAAATGGCCTCCATACACTTTGTTGTGACTACCCTGGCTGTGTTTCTCGACATACCTCTAAGAGCTACCTTTCTCCCATTATCCTCTGTGAAAGACATCTCCATAGTCTTGTAGTTGGTGGTGATAGGTCCCAACGTGTTGAGACACTGAACTCCAAGGATTATATTTGTATCTGGGAGGTCCATCACATAAAATTCCTGTGCTAAGTCATGCCTACCCAGGGTAAGCTTCATCCCTGGAATGTACCGATTACAAGGAATGGTGCTTCCTCCTGCTACCTCTACCTTGAACCCCTCAAACTCAACTATGGGTATGTGCCTCCTCTGTTAATGTTTATGCCATTATTATAGTTCTTTGCATTTCAATAGATAAGAGCATAATAAGAACAAGATCACTGAGAAATACACATTCATAAGAGACACAACATTTATCCTGGGAAACCCTCTAGGGGAAGAAAACCCAG
>SNQJ01S0094100.1:0-16657 GCA_010110895.2 Picea sitchensis
CATCTTGTACTTGAACATTTAAGTGGGGTAAAAGGAGGTTTCCCCCTTGAAGAGGCTTATTATCTGAAATTATCTCTGTTTCAAGGCGTTGAGTACTTTTCCTGAGGTTTTTCCATGCTATATTGATGTTTGGTTCTTAACATGTTCCTTATGTTTCTCTTATCAAGGGTTTTGTAGACACTGCTTGGTTGGGTTGGGGTGCCTGCTACACTTCTTTGAGTTCACCTTTGATCCAGTTGAATAGCTCCTCCTGCTTTGCTTCTTGCTTTTTTGCAATCTCTAGTGAAACATCATTCAGCGCGGCAATTAAGAAGTTGAAATCATCTGGGGTAAGGGTAGTTTTAAGCGTGGTTCGGGTGGCCTTAGATTTCTTTCGGGATGAGGGCTTTGGTGGGGTAGTCTTCCTTTTCTTGGAGGGATCTTCCTCATCTCTAGGCAGAGTAACCTCACCTTTGTTCTGCTCAACTTTTGTGCCCCCTAGTTCTTCATCATCACCTCCCTTCGTAGGTGAGAGCGAAGTAGTCTTCATGGATGTGTTGTGGATATCTTGAACTTCCACATCCTTCATAGTCTTACGCAGTCTAGGTGTATCCAGCATAGCTTCAGAGATATCCACGTCGGACATCTCTGCGGGGTCTGATGCAATGAGGAGGTATGTCAACCATTCCTTGGTAATCTCCTCCAAGTCATCTTCTGTCAGTTTGTAATATGACTGGAGTTGTTGTTTGTGCTCATCCACGCGCGCTGTGATATAGGTGAAGTGACAGTCTGCGTTGAATTTCATCAAATGTATAAACCTATTAAGTGTGTTGGGTGTGATGCGCGGTGTAGACTGGATGGCATTCTTCAATTGAGTGTAGTAAGCGTACAGAACTTCACGGCCAGTGGTTCGAAGGGTTCAATCTCCAGAAAAGTGGCTCCCTCGGGCAGTTCCCAAGCGATGAAAGCGATGAGTATGAGCAACCAGCTAAAGTGGAATTCATACCCTTGGTCCTGGACTTGTCTATAGTCAAGCTCTAGCTGATTTATAAGGTACTTTTCCCAGTTCATTTGTAGTCCCTCGGCGCACTTCCCTGCAAGGTCAACTACAAATCCGATCACCTGTGTGGGTTTGTTCTTGCGAACTAATTTCCCTACAATCAGTTGGCAACTAAAGTACACTGTTACATTTAAAATGGAGGTTACCTTGTAACCTCACATTCCTTTCTCTAGATTTTCATATGTTTCTTTTATTCATTGGGAGAGAGAACGATCTGTGGTCTTTCCAGGGTAAAATTCCTGCGGGTCAGGGCCCTGCATGCTTATCCCAGTGATCTGATTGATCAGAATCGGATCCACAGTGATGCGACAGTCCAACCATAGGTATCCTCCATGGTAGCAGGACAGCAACAACCTAACGCATGCATTTACTTCTGGATGCCTCCCGAAATGTGGAATCTTCATTACGTTGAGGAGGGTTGACTATGCGAGGTTATGGGTCCATTGTTGTGGGACAATCTTGGGGTTCTTTCCTTTTGTAATATTCAAGTACTTGTGTGGGACAATTTTCTCAGCATCGTTGAGCTCATCCGACATACGAACTTGGGTCAACTAGCTCGGGTGCAAAATAGAATTCAAAGACTACATTGAATAATAAGGGAACAAGGCAATGATCTCAAGGTAAGTAAATGTCAGAGTTTGCGCTCAAATTATCAGTTAGCAAAAATTATTCTCGGTGCATGGCGCGATGAGTTAAGTAGGAAATCTCAGCAACGGTCTTCTTGCAATGGACATGGGGCCTTCATTAACTCTGTTCTATCCATTCTGGTGCTATCCAACAGTCTAGTGGTAACCCATAACTTCTTTCTGACCCATTCGGGGCGGCAATCAAATGGGTATATTGGTTCCAACGTCTATATTGCTTCATCATGGTGAATTATTCGATGTCGTTGTTCTTATATCTCGGTGAAGCTCCAATTCTGCAATTATTCTTACTATGAAGTGTCCTCTAGAACCTCTTGTAACCTTACAGTATTAGCCCTTTTATTTCTTAACTTTCTAGCATTCTTCCTAGTGAGATTTGTCTTAGTAATGATTTTACCATTCTGATGCTTATCTTCTATGGTCTTAGTTACTTCGTGCTATTGAAAGGCGTTCCTAGGGTTTCTTGATAATACTTCTTCTGTGTCAAAAATAGGTAACTCAATCTTTTGTGGATCCTCAATTGTTCTCTTAGCTTCGACATCAGAGTTTCTAATATTAAATATCTATGATATGTTCTTATGTTCCTCAATCAAGTGTGAAATCCTTCTAGTCATAAAGTCTTTTAACTCTTGCTTCTTCTGTTCCAAAAAATTTTCTTCCTCTTTTTCTTTGGCTTGTTCTCTATCAATCCAAGGTTTTCCTATGAGCAACGTAAATAGTGCATTGTCTTAAACAAATTTAATAATCTTAAATTCTTCCTCTTTCGAAGTTCCATTGACAATCATAGGCATCCGGGTGAGCCTTCCACATAGGTTTACTAGCTTTCCTCTGAATAAACTTGCTCCTCCTAGGGAAGGGATCATGGCAGGATTTCCTATAGCTTCCCAAGTTCTTTATGGCATAATGTTCACTTGTATATCTTCGTCAAGAATACATTCAATGTCAAAGTCCCCTATTCTTGCTTCGATTTTCTCCTTTTTTTTGAAGATATCTAATAACCTAACATGTCGGTGATCATTCAAGGTGTCTTTCATCTGTAGAAATATCTTTTCTGATTCTTTTTGGGTTTCTTCTATGATCTTGGTCTCTTGATCTCCTTCAGGGTTTGTTTGCTCCATATTCAGCTTCTCAAGTCTAGCAATCATTCTAGGGAGATCCAACACTTCATGGTCCATATCCTTACAACAGAGGCAACTAGGTTTTCTCCCAGGGCATTCCTTAGAAAGATGTCCCAGTCTTATGTGGCTATAATAGAGGGTTAATCCTCTCTTTTGTTTAAATGTTCCCCAACTTCTTTTCTACTGCGCACTAGGTTCGTGGTAGCTAGCCTGCAAAAAACTCTTTCTAGGATCCTGCATCCACTTGTTAGTCCAGACATTCTTTCGATGCATAGGTATAACATATCTATCATTACACTTATCATATCTATTTATATCAAACTTTCTTTCATCTATTAATGCCCTAGTTTTGAATCTAGGACAAAATCTATCAAACATACCTAGATCCATGCTTTAGAACAAAAAAATTCACTTATCTACAGAGCACAAAGATTCTAGATGTAATAAATTTTAACTATTCTTACCTTTATTAGAGCACAGAGCTTACAGATCTTACCTCTTTTTTGTAGATCTAACTTCTTTCTTTCATAAATTTCCACTTTTACTTTTCTTAGAGCACAGAGCGTTCAGATCTTGCTTCTCTTCTTCGGATCTGATCTTCCTTTCATCATATCTGACCTTATTCCTGGTACAAAACTACACAAGTCAAGTAAAAATATGCGCACTAGGGAAACATATCTACGCACAGAGCTTTCTTTTGCACAACGTTTCTTTTTCCTCAGTTCCCAGCAATCACAGTTTCATGTCCCGGCAACGGAACCATTTGTTGGCACAAGGGAAAACCCAGGGTTCAACTCTCAAGAGCGCACCAACAAAACCCTAACTACCGGCCCTTTTGACAACACCTGTGAAGCAAATGAAGTCTCACCTAAGGTAAAGGCAGGGGTGGTTGCAGGACTCAGATGTCTGCAACTGTAGCTGGGACACTGATCTGTGATTATATATTTTACAGGGCACTTAGCATAGATCATTCTTCAATATTTAACCCGTATGGTACTTCGCAGATAACACAGAGCATCGCAGTGAATACTTATACTAAAGATGGTTCAATACTTAGTCACATAAATATAGGTTAGGTTCAACAGATCAAGCACTAAGCATATTTTATATCAGATCTAACATTCATTCATATATCATCAGCACAAAGCATAACTAGATCTACTAATCTTAGCAAGCACTTAGCCAAAAGGAAAAAACACATTAGATCAAAGCACAAATCACAATACACATAGTTATCGTGGTTCAACCCCAACCTAGGGCTATGTCCACAAAGTCTTCTTTATATTATCTCGGTCAAGCAATCACCGCACAGAGCTTTAATGATCCTTACTTCGCACAGGACAAAATATTTGCGTAGCTCGCTAGATCCTTCTTCCTTGCACTTCAACACAAAGCTATGACAACTTGCAGTTAGCTTCTCAATCTCATGCATAGAGCACTTCAAGATACATCCGATCATACAGATCTAGTACTAGCACTAAGATTTTAGCTATACATCACATAGATGTACTACTCTCTCTTCTTCTCTATTTACATTGCCTATTTATAGATTACAAAATGGGCTTAAGCATGGGTAAACCCACGGGTCAACATCCCTTTCCCGTTACATCAACCCAAAACCCTAAAATGGACCCAAAAATAGGTCTTTCTTCCTTAATTTCCGCTTCGTGTTGCGCTCCATCCTTGGCAAGCTATCGCAGTCCCAAAAACAGTCAAATATGACCAAAAATTCTTCAAAATTTGGTCAAGGGCCAACAATATGCCGCAGTGGATTTCCGTGGAAGTATGGACTTGGTCCTTCTAGTAGGAGAGGATTGGGATGCGTCGGGTGAGAAACCAAAAATAATCTTGACAAGTGCTTTTTTTTTTNGATAGAGGAGTAGTACGTCCAGCAGATATGCCAGCATTGGGGCATCGCAAAGATGCTCAGGTTGTAGATGATCAGGGGGTAGCAGCAGGAGAACTCCAGGAGGTTGAAAGAAACCTCCAAGGCCTCACGACAGGTATCCCTCCTCTCGAGAGGCGGGAAATACCGCTACATCTACAGAGACACACTGTGGGGGTGTCTAAGAGTTTTAACTCTCTACTGAGGCAAATAGCCCGTGCAGTGATATATTACTCACAGCATAATGTGATGCAGGGATATTAGGATCTTCCTGATGATTGTATAGTATGTAGGACGATGTTTATGGGTGTGAGGACCCACATTTTGCCTATCTATGTACCATTTTTGATGTAATCAAACATTTTCAGTCACGCCATATATATATACATTTCCGAGTTTTTACAGTGCCAAAAGATTTTCAAATGATGTTTTTATGTGATGTGTTTTAATTTACATGATGATATGTGATGTGATTCATTTCCTTTATGAAAGCTTATCTATGTGCGAGATATCTATCCATAATGTAATTTTCTAGCGAATCTGAAATGGTATTAAGTTCTCTTGGTATGTGTCGATATTCGATAAAATCAAACATTTGTTCAAGACAGTGAACTCGTAGATGGAGACATAGCAGAATAGGGTTGCAAATAGCGTAGATACGATTGAGTTGACATACCATGAGTTGAGAGTCCAGATTGACAATTATGTGAGAAATGCCTAGGGAGGATGCTTCGGTTAAAATTCCAATGATAGCATGATATTCTGCCATTTTATTAGTTGTCTATCCTAAGAAAATACCTCCTGAACTAACCAACTCATCAGAGTGATAAATGACCCAAGTTGCGGAGTCAACCTTTTTGGGTGCGTTGACTAGCACCATCTGCAAACCCGACAAAGATAGGAAAGGAAGATGTCATCTACACATGAAAAACACAATACATAGTATAAGTGGCCAAGGAAAAAACTCGAGCATGCAAGAGAAAAGACACACCAAAAAAATAAAAATACAATAGTGTACAAAGCACGTATGCTAGGTGTCCTAGGCATAGTACTTCTTCAGGTAAAGCCCATTCTGAGGCTCGCCCAGGGAAACTCCATCATACTCGACTAGTTCGTAGGTGCCTCTATGTAGAACATGTTTCACGATGTAGGGACCGTGCCATAGAGGTTATAACTTCCATGTCCCTAACTTATCGTGAGCCTAGTCATATACGAGGACTAAGTCTACTTCTGCAAAAGTGCGAGGATGGACAGATTTGTCGTATTGATGTTTGATTCGCTTTTGATACGTCTCATTAATGAGAGTAGCATCACGACATGTTTCATCCAATCTAGTCAAGTGTAGGAAACGTTCTTCTTCAGCAGAAGTGTGGGGCGGGAGTTCTATTTTAAGTTTTAGCGAAGGAATTTTGCACTCGATTGGTAAGACAACATCAACGCCATATACTAACTAGAAGGGAGTGAATCCAGTAGCAGTTTTTACTGAGGTCCGATAAGCCCAGAGAACGGAAAAAGGTTGTAAATTCCAATATGTATTGTTTACCCCTACCATCCATTGGATCGTCATTTTGAGGACCTTATTGATAGCTTCAAATTGTCCATTAGCTTGAGGGTAGTAGGGAGATGAGTTCTCATAGAAAAAACCCAACTTGGTATGCAACTCATTCATCATCTGGTTTTGAAAATGGGAACCATGATCAGTGACAATGGCTTGTGGAACACCAAAGTGAGTGATGATGTGATTAAAAAATAAAAGTGTTGTAGTACGGTCATTGTTCAGAAAGGTAGGAATAGCCTCAACCCATTTTGTAAAGTAATCGACGGCGACGATTATATAACTGTGCCCCCCGGATGAGGTAGGCTTACACTGCATGAAATCAATGCCCCATTTGGCAAAGGGGTCGATGGAAATAACGGGATGCAGCGGAGTAGGGTGGGTGCATGCCTTGTTTTGAAAAACTTGGCAGGGTGCGCACTTTTTGATGGCCTCCATACAATCCTTGAATATGGAGGACCAAAAGTATCCAGCACTTAAAATTTTCTAGGCGGTAGCCATCCCAGAAAGGTGACTGCCACAGGCTCCAAGGTGAGAGTCATTAAGGACATGTTCAGCCTCTTCATGGGTGAGACATCGTCACAAGACAGTATCAATGCCACGACGATATAAAGTGTCCCTGATAATAAGATAACAACGAGAGTAGTGGTGAATATGGCAGCGTTCTTCGCGAGATATATTGGGCTAAAAACGTTGTGTCTGGAGATAGAGAATGATGTCTCCATACCAGGGATCAGAAATGATAATGAGGAATAAAGATTCGTCAAGAAGAGAATCTCTAGGCTTAGTTTCTTCATCATCACGGGGAAAATCACAAATGAGTTTTGCGAACACCAAGGACTTTTTAGACTTGGACTTGGCAAATTCAAGATCGAATTCTTGAAGGATTACGATCCATTTAGAGTATTTTCCCCGGAGCACCTGACATGTCAGGATGTGATACATGGGGTTTGAATCTGTGATAACCGTGGTGGTGTGTAACAGAATGTAGTGACGAAATCTCTGGACGGCAATGACGGCTACCAGAGCCAACTTCTCAACATGTGAGTAACGAAGTTCAGGCCCAGATAGACTTTTACTCATGTAATAAATCACATGTTCTTCACCGGAAGAGTCCTCTTGAACTAACACCATGGAAATAGTGGAAGTAGAGGCCTCTAAGTAAAGGATATAATCCTTTGTATAGTTCAGAGGATGTAACAAAGGAGTGTTAGTCATTGCATGCTTGAGAGCATCGAACGATCATTGAGCAATGTCATCCCAGATGAAAGGGGTGTCTTTCCGCAACAATTGCATGAAGCCTTTAGTGATCTCAACATAGTTACGAATAAATCGACGAAGAAATTTTTCTTTCCCTTGCAAACTTTGGAGTTGTCGTAGGTTGGTAGTTGGGGGTAAAGCTATAATAGCTTGAATTTTTAAGGGATCCACCCGAATCCCATCCTTAGAGACAACAAAGCCAAGAAGTCGGTCAGATTCGACAGCGAAAATACACTTATGTGGGTTCAGACAAATGCAGTAGAACCGACATCGAAGAAAGATAGCCCGTAGATGACCGAGATGGTCAGATCGACTGGATGAGTGGGCGGGTAAGTCATTGAGGCAAGGTTCTGCAATATGTTTGATGTCGTGGAAAGTGTAGGACATGGCTCACTAGAACGTAGCCCCAGCGTTTTTAAGGCCAAATGGTAGCTTTCGATACGCGAAAGTTCCCCACGGGAAGATGAAGGCTATCTTATGTTGATCAGCCGGTAAGATGTCAATCTGGTTATACCCTGAGAAACCATCCATAAAAGAGAAAATTGCGCTACCAGTGCAATTATCAATAATCTGGCCAATAAAGGGTGTTGGGTAGTTTTCTTTTGGACAAGCCTTGTTAATATCCCTATAATCAACACAGACGCAAATGGTCCCTTGTTTCTTAGTAACTAGAATGATATTGGAAACCCATTCTGTCAAGGGGACAGAATAAATGAAGCCAGATTTCAATAACTTTTCAACCTCTGCCTTAATAGTCGTGGTCTTTTTAGGGTGGACTCGGTGGAGTTTCTTTCGAACATATTTGACATCGGGGTAGGTTTTAATCTTGTGTACAACGATCGATGAGTCAATCCCAGGCATCTCTTCATAGCTCCAGGTGAAGACATCGTGAAATTCTTTAAATAAAGTAGTATAAGAGACCACTTCCTCGGGTGATAAATTATCTCTGAGGTTAATGTTTTCCACGACACCTTTCTTGATCGAAATATCAATAACGATCGTAGATTATATATTTCCCAAATTCCCCTCAAAAAGAGTATCTTGTGTGAGGATGGGAGATTGCAGAAAATCGACAACATCAAGAGGGAAGACAGAGTGTATGTCTTCTTGAATTTCTTCGAGAGGTGGAAGAAAAGAGGATCGATGATGGCTATCATCCCAAGGTACATCGTCGAGGCTAAGCATTTCCATTATGGATTCATCAGAAGGAAACATTTGAGAAATGTAGTCGATTGCAGACAATAAGGAATCTAACCATGATGGTATCGAATAAGTGTCGAGTGCCAAGAGATGTTGTTCATCCAAAGAGGGAGAGGCAGATTGGATGGAAACGTATGAGGTTTCGGCTGGATTAAGTGGCATGGTGTCACCTAGTGCATCGAATTCCAATAGACTGGGTACAATCCAAGGGTCAGATGATTCCAAGGATTGATAAATCGTAGTTGAAATCATATTGATCGTGGCAATATGATGTGAAGTAGGTGGAAGTGGTGTAGGGAAGGTACCCATGAGGCTAGAATCTTTCAACAAGCCAGCACCAACGCTTTCATATGTGATTTTGTGATCTCCCAAGAATGGAATATTGTTGGTAGCAGGAGCGCGAGCGTCAGGTGTGCATAATTCCAACTGATCGATGGTGACAATTTTTCCTTGATGAGGAAATTGTACACATCGAAAAGCTGACGAAGCGAAAACGATCATAGCATAGAACCAACTTCTTCCGAGAAACAAATTGTAATCGAGGGGAACATCGACCACCTCGAAGTCAACAGAGATGATTTTGCCATCTAATTGGACGAACAGGGACTGCAAAATCCCATGGGGATGGAAACCTCACCCATTTAAATCACATAACATCATTGGGGATTTGTTAAGTGCGGATGATTTTAAACCTTTCCAACATGCTAAAGACATGACACAAGTTGAGGCTCCCTCATCCAGAATAAATCGGTGGATTTGTTGATTGTGAACAACAACATCAACTTGGAAAGCGGGTTGGTGGGAGAGTCGATATGCATAATTGTCTAGGTTAAACATGATATGGTTGGACGACTCAGGATCAACAGCACTAATAGTAGCCAAGAGTGTTCTACATTGACTTGGGCAGTGCTGTAGAACTTCTAACGTAGACATAGCACACGGTGCTTGAGCCAAATATTCAACAATATTGTAGTTTTGGGTAGCACATGAACTAGGATTAAAGATAGCTTTGTAGATAGTGCTCTTAGGAGGGTGTAAGATAGAGTCGAACATACATTTCTCAATTTGAAGTGGTCCAGATGAAGGATTAACCGATGGAGGACTAGCGGAGGACGGTGATGGATCCGGTAAAGTACCGGTACTGTTAGTGTATTTTCCTTTGTCAAGGTTACCTAGTGTGTCATATGTCTTAGAGTGAGTTGTCAAATTAATCCCATTAAACATATAATATGTGCACTCGTCGAGGCCTCATCATGAGGATGGCTAGAACTACCCGGAGGAGAGGGGGTTTGAGAAACCATGGATTGTTGTTGAGGAAAACGCTGAGTAAGCACAACAGGTTGGGAATTTCCTTTAAAGAGTTTGGCCACATCATCCTGATGTGGAAAATCTCAAGTGTAGTGATCGTCACCATAGATAAGACATGGGAACTTCGGTTTTCATTGTGGTTGCTTTTCATTAGTAGGTGGTGGGTTTTGAGCTTTAGGTTGTTCATTATTATTAGTCTTTTTTGTTTTTATTCTTTGTCTTTTTCTTACCTCCAGTCTGATGCGAGGATGTAGACTGAACTGCATTTACCTCAGAGACTTGGGTATGAGAAGAGGTAGAGGCTGTGGTCGAACTAGGATTAGATGTGTAAGTAGATCGAGGTGTAGCTCCAGTCGACTGGGATTAGATTGAGCTTTGACAGAACCAATAACGCCATCCACAGAAGATGAGGATGACAACTTAGATGGATCGGTATTAGCTCGAGCAACATTTGGAAGCAAATCATACAAAGTACCAGATTATGAATAAACCAAATCTAAGTACTAAGCCCGAGCAATGGGTTCTTCCTCGGTGACCGCGCCACCCATAGAAACATCGCGAGAGATCGGAGGTAAAAGTGATTTAGTAAACCATTCTACCAATAATATGTCAAGAATGATTACCTTGATCATCCTTTGTCATCATCTCCACTCATGAATATGGTCAGAGATATGCACGGATTCAGTTTGACGAAGGGAGGTCAAGAGTTCAATACCCGTCTCGTAGCGAATAAGTAGTTGAAAGTGTGTGAGGAAAGACATGGCAAGGGAATTGAAATCATGAAAAGAAGCACGTGGTAGTTCAATATACCACTTTGTTGCTGAGCCCATAAGTGTTCACTAAAAAAGACGCAAACGTATAGAATCATCCATGAGGGAGTTTGATGAACACCACAAATGGAAAGTCATCACATGGTTATTTGGATCTTCTCCAGATTTTTTGTCAAATTTCGGAATATCAGAAGGAAATTTAGCCGGAGTAGCTGGCCAAACCAGTGAATAAAATAGGATCATTACTTAACTGAGACAAATCTGGGAGATCTAGAGTTGCAAGGAAAGGTAAATGTCAGTTAATTTGCGGATGATACTAGTGTGGCATAGGAACACCAGTATGACCATAAACTGGGTTAGGTGGATAATTGTAACCAGTAGATCCTCCTACATACGGTTGTTGTTGGCCAGGATAAGCAAGATTCGATGATGGTTGAGAAACATTTGCATAACCCGGTGGGTTATGAGCATTATAAGCTAGGTGATTTGCTTGTCCATAAGGAGGAGAAACATTTTTCCCTTGATGAGGATAAGGAGTAGATCCTGGAGGCAGATACACATTAGACCCATATGGAGGATAAGGTTGTTGTCCCTGAGGACTCCAGGTGGTGTTTGGGATGCCGCCCGGATAAGGTTGTCCATAAGATGTTCCAGAAGGAATAGGATTTGATACTCCTCCTTGTGGGTTATGATACGAGTGCCCCCCAACGTGGGGTTGGGTAAAATTTCCTCTCGAAGATACTCCCTAGGATTGTGAAGGGTTTCCAGCAAAGGAAGGTTGCCCCCCTTCCAGCGGTGGATTAACGACCGGGGTATGATTGGAAAAGGGAGGTTTCCATCCAGAAGGAACATGAAAAGGGGGTTGTCCCCTGGGATGGGTAGGGTCGCCATAGAATGGTGGTCCTCCAAGAAGGATAGGTCTGCTAGATGGTGGTTTCCCTCCAGTCAATTGTATTTGGCTGGCAAGGGTTTGCATTCTCTGGTGCAAAGATGTCCCAGCAAGATTGTGCGGAACATGTGGAGTTGTAGAGTGAAAGTTTGTAAAAGAGGGGGTAGGGATCGAAGTGCCTTGGGAATGAGTAGAGGTGATGATTCCAGCATTAGGATAGACTTGTGCTGATGCAACATTAGGGTTAATGACCTAATCGATGGGGTGATTGATAGTTTGACCAGATGGTCCTATTTCACCGGGAGGGTCATGAGGATGAAAGGGTTTTCGAATAGATTCAAAATTCTCATAAAGATCGCGTCCTGATGAAGTCCTCCATACAGAACGAGCATGTGTGGGATTTGTATCTACTACAGTGGTAGGGCGAACAGGAGTCCTATACTCATCACCAAAGGTTGGTTCTGTGGATCCCATATATGTTTCGGTAAAAGCTCTCTTTGGTAATTGTGGGACCTCTTCGTCTATGACGTTCCCAAGGGAGTCTAAACGAAGTAAAATTGGTTCAAAAGGGATTACTGACGCAGATATAGTGTGAGGAGTGGGATTCTCAACTGTAACCAAAGTGCCTTCTTGATTGTCTAAGTGAGTAACAACACTCCCAACATCAGATTGATTTTCTACCTCTCCATGGTAGTTGTCTTCTGGAGAATTAGGATGTAAGGGTTGGTAGACTTCCGGAGGCAGCCCTTGCATTCTACATGATCGGCGAAGACCTTTATCATCTACATGCTCAATTTTGGAGGATAACAGACACGCTGAAAATCTAGGGCCAACTAACAAAAAGAAATAACATATGCTAATAAAATCTAGGAATCAAAACCAAGAAAACAAGACTTCTCTCGATGATTGTACTAGTTGGTTATGAAATATAACGTCATGTGACCAAGTTAATAAGGGGCTAAGATATGGTGGAACAGTTACAATGGTGACCTACTTAACAGACTTTCACCTTGGTGCAAGCTTCCACGCAGTAATTGTGGATTTACCCTCCAAGGAGCCTGAGTGAGTTTGACCAATATCTGTTCTAGGTACAGTGAGACTTCCCTTCACCATCACCTCGTGTAAGTACCTAACGATTACGGCAACTAAGGACACCAACTCGCAGTCAGCCCCTGGGCACATGCAGTCGACAATCTGATCCAAACGTATGGGCAAGATAACAAGTCTGAAATCAACTCGAGAGGCTCCCACACATAATCATGGGTATACCCTCAAGTGACCCCCAATATACGATCCAGCCACTACAAACAGTTGAACCACGGAGGGATAATCTCTGTAACTCAACCAAATGAGACCTCGTGCGTAACCCCTGTGTGAGAGGGGGATCCCAGAAAGCCTATACGACAATTGGATTTGACTCTCCCTATCTTAGGATGTGAATGTTCATTTTGAAAACTTTTGAGAGTTGTACTCACGGCCTAATCCAAAGTGATAATCCTAGTCTAATGTTGGTGGAAGATCCTAAAAACAAAAAATGTTCTAGATAAATTTTAATTAGCGATGATTTTACGACTGTTCTTTACTCAAAGGCTATCTGACAATGAAACTAATGGTATGATAACTCAATTCCAAAAAATGCACAAGAAAATGATAAGCAATTGTTTATTTCGATGAAGGCCTATTTAAGGGAAAGAGAAAAAGTTTTTTTCACTATCAAATCATTAAGATGTAATGTCCTCATACAAGTGTTTCTCAATCAAATCAAATCCAATGCAATGCTAAAATTTTCAGAAATGCCTTCTAATATTCAAACCAATCACTAAAATTTGTCCTTTTGTTTATATGTGAATGATAATCATATGCAAGAATTCTAAATGCCAATCAGAGTTCAGGATTAAACAATGAGAAGCAAACCTCACACACAAAAAAAATACACTCTCGTTGTGAATAAACAAGAAGGACAAAAAAGACCAAATTTGCAAACAAGAACCAAAAAAAAAAACCTCAAAAAAATAGAAATGATGGAAAGTTTCCCTCAAATACCAAATGAAACGGTTCACAGACCTTTGGATTTCCTCACAAAAGTTTCCACTCAGTCAGATAAAGGAGAATAAAACAACAAGTTAATTCTAGGTCAGCAAAGACAAAGAGTGAATTCAAAGCAAGGAAAGAAAATGCCAAATTCCCAAACAAAAGAGGATGAATTCTCAGAAATAAGGGTGTTTGAAAGCCAATATCAAGATGGACTGAGAGTATGGGACCCTAAGCAAAAGTCAAAACCAATAAATAGCTTCAGAAGATGAAAATTCTGGAGAATTTCTCACAACAAATGGGGTAGCGCTCTAGTGTAAGCAGTAGCAGAGCATTCAAGTGCTCTATGTAAGGCTACAGGGGAGTGCTAACACTCTGACAGCAAGAGGAGGGGAGCGCTCTACTCCAAAAACTCAGAAAAAAGTCCAAAAACTCAAAAATTCAAGAAAATTCAGTCAATCAAGGTGATCATGATGACATAAAGAGGCAATCAAACAATTCTAAGAATCAACATGAAAATATGGAGAAGATCAAATCAGTGGTCAAAGGACCAAAACAAGATCTGGGAATGGAAACAAAAATCAGAGCTCCTCCCTAGTGGAGTCGCCAATTTCTATTGTAGGTGAATCCCCCTTCGGACAAGTGGATTCCCTCTTGGTCTCTAGACTCCAAAGGCCAAGACAGAAAAGTGATTAACATGGACATTGACTTCCTTTTAAACCTAATCAAGCTAATGAATGAAAGAGAAGGAGAAATATATGTACCTTATTATCGACGTTTGTCCTTGCAAAGTCTTGGTTGAGCTTCGATCTTGAGCTCCCTAATAGATCTTGTAGGAAAAACAAAGATACAATGGACTTCCTACTCTATTGATATTAGCTCAATCATATATCCATCTACCGCAGACAAAATCATATGGAACAAGCACAAGTTTGAAAGAAACAGGCCAAGCATTGATTATTAATGAGAACAAGTAAAAGTACTTGCAATCCTTTGAATGAATGTGCGGCGGCCTCTTCCAGTTCTCCTTGTCCAGCCCCTCTTCTCAAATGATCTCCACTGATTGCTTTGATGGAATCTCCCTCATGAGATCATAAGTTTGATGTAATTCCCAATCTCCATTGTACCTTTCACCATGAGAAGGCCTCCTTATATAACTTTGGAGAGGTCCAACCACTTGAGATATCTTTGGGATAAGTTGAGGATTCCTCTCCTTCAATTGAGGATATCCCCTAAGATCATGCCTTGACCATCTATTTGAATCCAACTACCTTCGGGAATTGAGGGATTCTTCCCTTATTTTCCTCAACAAACCCAGAATTTGCTAAAAAAAGGGTAGTGCTTCCCCAAAAGGGTGCATAGGGTGCTCAAGCACTCCCCCAAAGAGGCTCAGGGAGTGTCAGCACTCCCTGACAGTGGGTAGGGGAGCGCTCCTCTCCAAAATTCAGTTTTTGAGTGTTTTTCCAATGGCAAAAAGCTTGTACTTCATGTCAAGTGATTTCTCTTCTTCCAAACTGACCTATGAGGTGTCTTAAGTGTCTTTGTAATGTCGTTAGAGGCATGACATGGGAAACATGGCAGTATGATGCTTATCACTTGCAACATTTGTGGTCAAGATGTGACACTTGCGGACAAGATGCGACACTTACAACACTCATAATGATGACACTTGTGACACTATCGAAGTGAGTAATTTTGAGGTGTAACAGTTATTCCATTACAGTGAGTCGGCTCTCTAATGAAGTTTAACCTAATTTTTCATATAAATATTTTGTTACTGATCAAATTTTCTTCATATCGTATCATGATGATGGACCACATTTGTTTAGTCAGAAACGTCAACTTAAAAATTGATGCGATGAATCCAAAAGAACATTCCTACCATAACATTGATCGCAAAAGTCTTAGAACAGAAATAATCAATTTTTTGATAGAATGGAAACTTGGCTAGAACATCCTTAGAATAGTAAATATTTAATCAAAAATAAAAAATTTGTTTTGTATATAAGCTTCTATCAAAAAGACTTATTTATTTTTTAATGCAAGGTTTTCTTTTCCTTAATTTTAATTTCTATCAAATTTTCCTTGTCAAGTTTATGGTTTCACTGGTTACATTGGCTTTTTGACTTCACATAGTCTTTTGGAATTTGGTGAGTTTAGGAAAAATAGTGTACATTTCATTTTTGTTTTGTTTTCTATTAGTTAATTTTATATTTTTGTTTGATTTTGTTATTTAAAATTTCTTCTTGATTCTTAAGTTTCTTTGAAAATTTGAGTTTATTTTGTTTTTTATTCATAATACTAGGGAAATTTTTTAGGCTACACAATGGTGATCTTTACTTTGTTATTATCACAAATGGGATTGTTTTATATGAAAACATCTATAACAAGTTCCAAATCTATGGCATTGATTAGTGATTATGGTGGAACAAGAAGACTTATTTAAAATTATGATGGTACTCTTTAAATAGAGGAAAGATTATATATCTATCTTTTCTTTAACTCCCATTATGTTGGTTGTGGAGACTGGTTATCTTCCTGATTTAGAGGTCTTTGTTTTCATCTGTGTTTATATCCCATGAAGACTTTACACTTCAGAAGAATGTACACTCCTCCATGTGGGGGAGTGTAGGGAGGGGTTACCCCGCCTGTGGGGTCTGGGGGGACTATCCCCCCGACTGGGGGGTTCGGAGGAAAGCAGGCCCTCTGTAGGGGTTCAGGGGCGAAGCCCGTGAAGGAAAATTTTCTATATAAATGTATATTGTAATTTCATATTAAATATGGACCATTCATTATAAGGTCGCAGATCCGACAATAGAAGTTATGTTAGGGTTTTTTCCCCTAGAAGGCAACCCTCTTTTATGAGGGAAATGTATTGTGGCTATGTATCATTGTGAATATTGTATTCTGAGTGAGGAGACTATGAGAGAAAGAAGAGGAAGCTACAACGGGTGTGTT
>SNQJ01S0094100.1:17772-36951 GCA_010110895.2 Picea sitchensis
TCTGGTGGAGACATCAAGACTTGGTTGTATCCATAGAAACCATCCAATAAGGATATAGCCTCTCGGAACCAGATACTTGTTGAAGAATCTGTTCCATGGGTGGGACAGGATAATTATCTTTGTCAGACTCTTTGTTGAGGTTTCGAAAATCGACACAAAGTCGAATTTCCCCATTTTTCTTCTGAACTGGGACGAGGTTGGATACCCATTGAGTGTGTCTAACAGGAAAAATTATTTTAGCACTTAGGAGTTTATTCAATTCTTTTTGTACGGTCAGTTCTAGTTTGGGATTCATTTTCCTCAGTTTCTGTTGGAAGGGTAAGGTTTGGGGCTTCATCAGGATGACATGTTGTATAATATTAGGATCGAACATTTTAAGATCATTGTAAGTCCATGCAAAGACTTACAATGATCTTAAGGGGTAGCGCTCTGGTGTAAGGGGTAGTAGAGTGTTCCAGTGCTCTATGTAAGGCTACAGGGGAGCGCTAGCACTCTGACAGCAAGAGGAGGGGAGCGCTCTGCTCCAAAAACTCAAAAATTCAAGAAAATTCAGTCAATCAGGGTGATCATGATGACATAAAGAGGCAATCAAACAATTCTAAGAATCAACATGACAATATGGAGAAGATCAAATCAGTGTTCAAAGGGCCAAAACAAGATCTGGGAATGGAAACAAAAATCAGAGCTCCTCCCTAGTGGAGTCGCCAATTTCTATTGTAGGTGAATCCCCCTTCGGACAAGTGGATTCCCTCTTGGTCTCTAGACTCCTAAGGCCAAGACAGAAAAGTGATCAACATGGACACTGGATTCCTTTTAAACCTAATCAAGCTAATGAATGAAAGAGAAGGAGAAATATATTTACCTTATTATCGACGTTTGTCCTTGCAAAGTCTTTGTTGAACTTTGATCCTGAGCTCCCTGATAGATCTTGTAGGACAAACAAAGATACAATGGACTTCCTACTCTACTGATATTAGCTCAATCATATATCCATCTACTGCAGACAAACTCATATGGAACAAGCACAAGTTTGAAATAAATCGGCCAAGCACTGATTATTAATGAGAACAAGTAAAAGTACTTACAATCATTTGAATGAAGGTGCAGCAGCCTCTTCCAGTTCTCCTTGTCCAACCCCTCTACTCAAATCATATCCATTGATTGTTTTGATGGCATCTCCCTCATGAGATCATAAGTTTGATGTAATTCCCAATCTCCATTGTACCTTTCACCATGAGAAGGCCTCCTTATATAACTTTGGAGAGGTCCAACCACTTGAGAGATCTTTGGGATAAGTTGAGGATTCCTCTCCTTCAGTTGAGGATCTCCCCTAAGATCATTCCTTGACCATATATTCGAATCCAACTACCTTCGGGAATTGAGGGATTCTTCCCTTATTTGCCTCAACAAACCCATAATTTGCTAAAAAAAGGTTAGTGCTTCACCAAAAGGGTGCACAGGGTGCTCAAGCACTCCCCCAAAGAGGCTCAGGGAGCACCAACACTCCCTGACAGTGCGTAGGGGAACGCTCATCTCCAAAATTCAGTTTTTGAGTGTTTTTCCAATGGAAAAAGGCTTGTACTTCCTGTCAAGTGGTTTCTCTTCTTCCAAACTGACCTATGAGGTGTCTTAAGTGTCTTTGTGATATCATTAGAGGCACAACATGGGAAACATGGCAGTATGATGCTTATCACTTGCAACATTTGTGGTCAAGATGTGACACTTGCGGACAAGATGTGACACTTACAACACTCGTAATGATGACACTTGTGACACTATCGAAGTGAGTAATTTTGAGGTGTAACAGTTATTCCATTACAATGAGTCGGCTCTCTACTAAAGTTTAATATAATTTTTCATATAAATATTTTCTTACTAATAAAATTTTCTTCATATCTTATCATGATGATGGACCACATTTGTTTAGTCAAAAACGTCAACTTAAAAATTGATGCGATGAATCCAGAAGAACACTCCTACCATAACATTGATCACAAAAGTCTTAGAACAGAAATAATCAATTTTTTGACAAAATGGAAACTTTGCTAGAACATCCTTAGAATAGTAAATATTTAATCAAAAATAAATTTTTTGTTTTGTATATAAGCTTCTATCAAAAAGACTTCTTTATTTTTTAATGCAAGGTTTTCTTTTCCTTAATTTTAATTTCTATCAAATTTTCCTTGTCAAGTTTATGGTTTCACTGGTTACATTGGCTTTTTGACTTCACATAGTCTTTTGGAATTTGGTTAGTTTAGGAAAAATAGTGTACATTTCATTTTTGTTTTGTTTTCTATTAGTTAATTTTCTATTTTTGTTTGATTTTGTTATTTAAAATTTCTTCTTGATTCTTAAGTTTCTTTGAAAATTTGAGTTTATTTTGTTTTTTATTCATAATACTAGGGAAAATTTTTAGGCTACACAATGGTGATCTTTACTTTGTTATTATCACAAATGGGATTGTTTTATATGAAACATCTATAACAAGTTCCAGATCTATGGCATTGATTAGTGATTATGGTGGAACAAGAAGACTTATTTAAAATTATGATGGTACTCTTTAAATAGAGGAAAGATTATATATTTATCTTTTCTTTAACTCCCATTATGTTGGTTGTGGAGCATGGTTATCTTCCTGATTTAGAGATCTTTGTTTTCATCTGTGTTTATATCCCATGAAGAATTTACACTTCGGAAGAATGTACACTCCTCCATGCGGGGGAGTGTAGGGAGTGGTTACCCCCCCCTGCGGGGTCTAGGGGGGATATCCCTTCGATTGGGGGGTTCGGAGGAAAGCGGGCCCTCGGTAGGGGTTCAGGGGACAGCATTCCCATATGGGGGTTCAGGGGCGAAGCCCCTGAAGGAAAATTTTCTTTGTAAATGTATATTGTAATTTCATATTAAATATGGACTGTTCATTATAAGGTCGCAGATCTGATAGTAGAAGTTATGTTAGGGTTTTTTCCCCTAGAAGGCAACCCTCTTTTATGAGGGAAATGTATTGTGGCTATGTATCATTGTGAATATTGTATTCTGAGTGAGGAGACTATGAGAGAAAGAAGAGGAAGCTACAACGGGTGTGTTGTAAGTTGTATCCCTTCATTTGTTGGATAATAATAAACGAAGGACCTGGCAATTTCTCTGGTGGACGTAGCCCACACTAGGTGAACCATGTATATATGTGTCTCTATTTTATTGTGTACCTTTTGTGTTTTATTTACACATTTATTTTATTTTATTGCTCCGCGATCCTGTTTTTCTAACACCACTCATCCTACCACATTAAAGTGATCTTCTACATTGATAGTTTAAGGGAAAATTTTAGAGTCAAATTTTCCCTTAAAAATATGACATCTATTCTTTAAAATAATATTATCTCTTGTACTACTCTACTTCTTTTACCCAATTGCATAAGCAATTATTTCACACAAATCAAAAGGGATCAAATAAGGAAGTTGAAAGCACTATAAAGTGTGGGAAGTACAAGTAAACTCGTTGAGGCTATGGACACTCACTGGCAGTGGAGCCATGCTTGTATGGTACCCAAACACCTTCATTGGGGATAATAACACTCATGGGCAGTGAAACAATGTTAGGAAAAAGAGATAATTTATATACTTATATAGGTGTCTACTTATCATAAAACTTCACAATTGTGACTTTAATATTCAATAGTATGAGAATAGTGTAAATTAAATTATCCATAATGAGGCTTCATTGTCTAAAGATAGAATAGATATTAAGTACTCAAAATTTTTGGATTTATCCTATTCAATTTGTCTTATGTGGGACCCACGGGATCTTACAATGTTTAAGGATCTTTTGAAGCTTATCATCTAGTTTTTAATAAACTAAATCCTTATTATACTAATAACGAAGATAATTGGTTCGCCCTATTAGTCATCATTTGTTGTACCCTCATCAACTCCCCTTAATTTTTAGCAAAAATTAAAGGGCTCCCCATTAAAATTTGAAATTATTGCATATTGTTTGTCACTTGATTTTTGTTTTCTTGATTTTGAAGGGGTGGTTCTTTGGTTTGATGACTTAATTTTGTTTTCGATTATTTTAGTATTTTTCATTTTCTTTAGTTTTGAGTGCTTTCATTATTATTCTTTTTGTTTGTTTTCCATGGGGTGATGAGGTTGTTGCATTAGGAAAGCTAGTTGTTTCATCGCATTTTTCTTGCATGCATATTGGTTGTGTTATTTGAGTTTATTTTCCTTCTAATAATTCAATATTCTTTACATATTCACCTGGATTTACTAGAACGATTTCATACCACTATTTTTCTTGAAATTGGATTCTTATAATGGTTTGACGCCCTTGTCAGGATTTGGTTTTCAGTGCATAATTGAGTCAACTGAGCATTTTGGCGGATTAAAATAATTCAGCTAAAAGTTAAATTTTAAGAAGCTTAATATGCCTCTTGAAAGAATACATGTTAAAGAGTGGAAATGAGGTGACAGTTTTGAACTTGAATAACACATCATTTTTATGAGCTTTAATTTTTTGTTAAAAAATAACTCCATTTTCACAATTTTATACTTTTTGGCGAATTAAAGCAATTCAATTAAGGATTTCTAATATGAAATTCAATATGAGTCTTAAAAGAATATATCTGATATATTAGAGATGAACTGATTGTTTTTTATTTGAGAAAAGCATCATTTTCACAAAGCCCGATCTTTCTCACTTTTTCTCTTTGACGGAATACAATATTTCTTAGTTCATTTTCATTGCTAGAAATAGACTCTTGTCTATTTTTTCCTAGTTTGGTTAGGATCTCACTCAAAATTTAATATGTTGAATTTTGATTATCAAGCTTGCTTTTGTGAGAATATTGAAAATACATGGTTTGTTGATAATGGATTTTTCTTATGATAGTTCGATGGTTCTCACCTCTAGTTTCATTGTAATAATGTATGGGAATATGCTTATATGACAACTATAATAAAGACCATACAAATTTTGAAGAATTTATTTAATTCTTCAATGTACATAACAACCTTGAAAAAATTCAAGATGAGAGAATTAATTAACTAAAGGATGGTCATTTGTTTGCAAAGAATATATCTAAGGAATTAAGAACCTATGTCAATATTGTGTAAGAAGAAACCTTTGGATCTCCCATCACCTCACTTACACTGAGATAACATTATCTCATTCTTGCATATATAAATGTTCTTGTACATACAAACTACCTTTTATTTTTGTTGAAACTAATTAGTTCACTTTTGACACTCTAGCCAAGAAAACATCATAAAGAATTGATAAGAAATCAATATTGGCACACCCCCAAGAATCATGCCCAAGTCCAACCTTGGCATCTTGTGGACGTACGGCACAATGGCAGTTCTCACTTGGTAGCTTGGCTCAAGCAAACATACTTCACCCAGACTACACCTCTTCACCTAGATCATACACATACTTTGTTCTAGGCTACGTATGAGTCACGTTCTTACTCTATGCAACTCAGTTGTATAATTCGAAATTTGTTAACATTATTTAATACTTAGTCATTTTGGCATACAACAGAAAACATGAGAAACAAAAGAGACACATATATAGTGTGAGTGGCTCCAGCAGTGCTAATACTCGGCTTTTTTTATTATATTGTGAAACAAAAAAAATGCTTTACAAAGAGGGCGTTACTATTCTAGTTACATATATGGGAAAAGTCTCATGACTATGCCCCATACATCAAAATTGTCCAGACTTGTGGTTCTATCACACCAAGACTTTCCTTATTTCTCCTCCTTACCTTAGCCTAAGGTGCACCCCATTTGTGCGCCTAGCCTCAGACCTCCATGTCTCTTGACTTCACACTTCCTTCCTGCCTTTGGTTGTGATGCCTTGTGCTCTTACATGGACTACAAGACTCACGTGTGTGAAACGTCGTCTCTTTTGGGTGTGTCGCACCCCTTAGAAAATCATCACACTCAATCGAATCGTCACACCCCTTCATGGACCCAATGCGCCCAAATGATCTTGTCCGCCCATCAATCGTAGCATTTATTGGACAAGGTTACCCCATCCTTGGGTGCACTCCCCTTGCCTTGTGTTATTCCTTGTTTCGATTGTCGTGACTCTCTGTGGGTGTGTTGATGGAGTCATCTAGCCTCTCTAGTGCATCCATGATACCAAGAGAAGATGGATCCACTCCTTGGGTGTGCTCCCAAGTTGCCCCACCCTTTCCCAAACGCAACCTAAGTCTTTTTCATTCATTGCAAGGGAAGAAGGGTGTGTGTCCCCTTGGGCTCACATGTCACCATTTTGCCCCAAGGTTCTCCTACCCACACCCATAATAAAAGTTCTTTCACAATAGATCATTCCCCCATTATGCTCTTCATTCGTCTCATCGTCAAATTTACCCAAGGAGTGTGTGTGCTCGGTGGGTTTCATAGAAGGCCTTACATCCTCCCCCACTAAGATTGTTGTCATCTCGGTAATGTACACGACAACTATGATCTGTAGCAACCTTTGTAAAACTCCCAAATCATGCCTCATATCTCCATAAGGACTCATATCTCTCCCACCTATCCTCTTCATCGAGTTTTTCCTTCCAATGGAAGAAGTACTCATGCACTCAACCTTTTCCCTGTCCCAAGATGTGATGCACCAAAATATTCTCTACCTCCAACTCTAGCTTATCTGCAACCATGGTCGGTGCTCTAAATGGCTCAAATTGACTTGGGTCATCCAGGTCTCTTTAGCATGACTTCAATTGGTTGATGTGGAAGACAGGGTGAATATGTCACATATGGACCGACAACTCCAATATGTAGGTGACATTGTCAATCTTCTCAATAAATTTGAACAGTCCCTCATACCTCCACACAAGAGATGGAGCCATCGCTTTACGTCGTGGGAACTTATCTCTTCTCAAATTGAGTAATACCAACTCTCCTACTTGGAATTATGCATCACGCCTATTGGTATCTTCCCAGTACTTCATTATGTTTGTTCCATTAGTCAAGTGTGTGTGAGATATCTCCCACTGATCTTGCCAACTCTTCATGAAACCCATGGTTGATGGATTCATCCCATAGTATCCTTTTGTTACAAAATGAGGAGTTGCAGGTTTTTTTTTTTTTTTTTTAACTTGAATGGACTGTATCCCATCATTGAAATATTCTGCAGGTTTAGTTAAATTGGGCAGAATCCAACAAGTCATTCCAATTCATTTGATCTTCTTCTACATATTTTCTCAAGTAGTCCTCCAGAAGTGTGTTGATTCATTCAACATGCCCATCTGTTTATGAATGGTAGGCTAAAATATTCAACAACTTCATCCCCACAATCTTGAAAAATGTTGTCCAAAACTTGATCGTGAACCTTGCATCCTTATTTGATACAATTTTTAGAGGAAGACCCCAATACTTCACTATGTGCTTGAAAAACAACTTCACAAGTTATTTTGTGATGCAAGGAATCTTCGCCACAATGAAGACAACATACTTGGAGAATTAATCCACCACGACAAAAGTCTCATTATATTCCTGTACCATCTGAATCTATGTGATGAAGTCCATTAAGACACTCATCCACAGTCTCTCTGAAATCATTAAAGCTTGTAATAGTCTTTCTCTCATTATGGTGTTCGTATTATTATGTTGACATATAAGGCGAGTGCGAACATACTCCTTCGTGTCCTGCTTCATCCACTCCCAAAAGTTTCCTCGCTCAAGCAATGTCATCATTCTTCATTGTGCTGGGTGGAAAACCCAGGATGAGTCATGACATTCCTTCACAAGTTCCCTCATAAGGTGGGACGACTTAAGGACATAGATTTTCTCCCCAAAGTACAACAGCCCATCGCGTAGCCAAAAAATTTATTTTTTTCCATCCTTCACCAGCTTCATGATGTTCTTTTCTATGTGATCATGTTCTAACCCTTCCTTGATCCTTTCATGAAAATATTCCAAGACAAGAATCTGACTGCCCCCTGATGTAGGCACATCCTCCTTCTCTACAATTGTGAGTTGTTCATTTATTCTCAAGGCATATGTGACAATGTTTAGCCTATCTGACCTATACTCAATGGTCATGTCAAATTCTACGAGGAAGTCTTGTCACCTTCCCTGCTTGGGTGCCAACTTCGACTATGTCACGAAGTAACTTGTCGCAATGTTGTCTGTCTTCACAACAAACAGTTTGCCCAAAAAATAGTGTCTCCAAGAAATGTACCACTGCAATCATCTCATTCTTGTGAATAGGTTATCTGTGTTCATGATATTGGATCTTTCTACTCTCAGGATGTTCATCTTGCATTAAAAACCCTCCAATGGCGAAGTCTAATGCATCCATTGTTACACATTATTTTGGTCACCCCAGTGATCCATTGACAAACATGTGTTCATGTTCCCAAAAAGAGTCTTTCTCCATGAAGAAGGTGACTGACTTTTTCTTATCAAAAACCCTATTAAGGAAGGTCATCGCAGGTTGCACCATACATAGGGTGCGACGATGCCTAATCGTCGCCCCCTGCTCTAAAGCTGGGTTGTGACATCTCTGCAGGCTGCTCTACAGCTAGGGTGCGACGATGTCAAAATACTAAGAAAAGGTCAAGTTTCACGAAAGTTCTAGAAGATGAGGTGGCATCCGTATGGTTTGGATCTTATTTTCTTCTTTGATTTGGTGGGATCATCCTAATCTCTTCAACCATCTCTCTCTCCCTTATATAAAGAGGTATTTTTCATGGAAAAGGCTAAGGTTAATGGAGTTTGATTCATGCAAGATTAATATTGAATAGGCTAAGAATTGGATGAGGAATTCTACTTCAGTTCATACTTGAGGGCTTCATTCCAGTTCATCAAGTCATTGTGGATCTTCTTCATTCAAGGTTGGAGCAAGTGTGTGTGTTGGAGCAAAGGGCCATTGAAAGGGGACCTTGCGACATCAAGGCTTTTGGTTGTAGTCTCCACTTTCATTTAATATGATACATCAATATGTTTCTTTCCCATAAAACTATTCTTGTTTTATTGTATGATTCCTTGATCACATGTATAAGTTCTTGTTGAGTACATTGTGTTGAATTCACTTTGGTTGGTTTGTGTTCCCTTGCAGATTCAATATCACAAGAGCATTGAAGTGGAGCTAGGACAGTAATGGAAAGAGGAAGTGATATTTAAAAGGTATGTTGCCCATCTCTTGTTACTTAGTAAACTCAATGATTATAACTTAGGGAAAGTTTCATGTTATGTTATGTTTTTTTCTAGATCTAGGTGGATCTAGGGAGATCTGTTTATGTCCGCATTTACTAATTAATCCTATAACAAAATTGGCGACCATACTGGGGATTCAACTCTCTTTTAGGTTTTTTCTTTCCATTTTCTTTTAGCCTACCTGTTTTTTCATGAATTCATTCTCTGAGTCTGTGGGTGATCCATATGGACTCCCTGGGTCTGAAAGTCTAGTTAAATTGTTTGTCTTTCTCCCAATTTTTCCTCAATTACAGAGATCGTCGCATTGTACTCCATAGTCAACCTGCAACAACCCTGTTATGTCGTGTCCTCCTTGTGTAATCCAGTGCGACGTCGTTGCATTGTTTCCTACTGGTATCCTACAATGACCTTTGCTCGTCGCATTATGCCCTATTGTCTGCATGCAATGACTCCTATAGGATTTGTTGGAGTGAGCCATTTTTATATTTTCATCCAGTTTTGCCTTAGTTTCCTGGGGGGGACTTTCAATACCAATGTTTGATTGATTTGTGAGTTTAAATCTTGTTGTTGATTAGTTTTCAGTGATTGAAAGTCTCTCTTTATCAATTTCGTAGGTTTTTTGCTTTTGATCTTTGTCACAAGGATATAATCTTTGGATATTGATCTGAGTGCTTGTTTGACCAAGGATCTTTGATTTGTTTGCAGTTTTGGATTGATTTCTCTTTCCAGATTGTTTGTTGATTGAAAAACATTTTTGTTTGCATTTGAAAAAAAGCTTCTCAATCATTTCATTTTTGTCTACGTTATGAGTTTCATTTGGGAATTGTGTTGAATGTATTGGTTTCCTTGGATTACGCTTTCCATTCTTCATTATATCTTTGATCTGATTTGGGAAAGGAAGAACTGAATTCATTTATTCTTTTTAGTAATCTATGATAAGAAAAATTTTGCATTCGAAATGTTTTTTTAGAAAACATTGGAAATTTTCATAGTCTTGTATTATTTGGAATTGTGTTCATTCAAGAAATCAGAAATAGTATTTCATAGCACTTGTGCTTCAGCAAAAAATACCTTCTCCCTACTGTAATTAGAGTTCATTGAATTGAAAATTGCACATTCATCTCTTCTTTCATTTTATTGTTTCAAGGTCACAACTCCATCAATTTCGTCTCCATCTCCCTTTTGAGTGAACAATTGCTCTTAAAATACATTAGTAACTTTTATTGTCTAGAAATTCTCTTCACCAACATTAGCTAGGATAGTGCTTTGGAATAGGTTGTAAGGCACACTCTCCAAAGCATCAAAACACACAGTAGTATCTTGTGATAGGGAGAGTTCAAATCCAATTTCTACATTTTGTCCTAGGAAGCCCTTCTCACACAAGGGTCAAACTTGAGGTTGCATTAAGACTGGCAGAGTTACTCACCCTGCTTTGTTGGTCTTGGTGTAGAGATTGTGTGTATTATTGGGGTCACTTGAACGTATACCCGTGATTAAGTGTGGGAACCTTTCAAGTTGATTTCGGGCTAGATACCATGCCCTTGTGCATGGATCGAACTGTCGATTGTTTCCCCAAGCATCATCGTTGTAGTTGGTAAACTTAGTAGCCTATCTCTTTAGGGTCTTACACAAGGTGACTATGAAGGGGAAAGTCTTCACAGTACCTGGAATCGACGTTGGCCAAACTCACTTGGGCTCCTTGGAGGGTATACCCACAATTATGTGTGGGAGATTGCACCAGGGTGTAAGTCCACGAAGCAGGTCGTCAACATAAATTTTCCACCCGCTTTATCCCAACCCCTTCTTATCTTGACTTCACGACGTTGGATTTCATCACCAACTAGTGACTTTGAAATAAGAAGGTTTGTTTGCTTGGTTTGATTTCTAGATTGTATTAGTGATTGTTGTTTGTTTCCTTACTTGGCCATAGAATTTTTTCATTCTTTACTTGGTTCGGCCAACATCGGACTCCGTCGTTCACGTAGGATGCAAGGTTACTTCCGGAAGATCCAGAAGGTTACCTTCCTTTGCCTCCCAATTCACCAGAAGACTCTCCTGAGGGAGCTGTCAATAATGAAGTAGCTTCATAAGTTGGAAGTTCACCCTCTTTAGAGGGATTCTGAATTGTTTCGGATTCTTTAGAGGCATTTTGACTTCCCCCAAATCCGTTATTGAATATTGAACAAGATGCACGGTTACTCCAAATGAATTCATCAAGAGAACTCGTTATTGTTGAAAACATTGGAGTACCTACCTGACCTAATGCAAAATCTGGAGTAGACGATCCACTCTTTCAAAGTGAATCATTTAGAAACCCAGCCCACACCGCTGGAATTTTTAACCCTAACTCTACCCCCATGATAGTACACGATCTTTATGGCAACCTAGGGTTGAGTCCTGACCCACGTATGGCATCGCAAATGCCTCAAACATATGTTACCTATATGATACTTTTAGACCATTTTACTGGCACGACCAGTAGTGTCGCCATGGTTTCAGACCAATTGTTGGTTGGTGCTCACTCAATTCTACCTCTCTAGATGGCCCATTCTACTATGGTCCCACATGCTACGACTATTTCTACCGAAAATGTGTTATCACTCAAGATATTATTGGAATTCCACTTATGTCTATACCAAATCCTTCACTTCCTCCTAGGTATAATGCTCTAAACACTTCCATTGCTATTTCCCACCCAAAATCCATCAGGAGGGTCAAAACTCTTTATTCCTCTTGGGTATAATGCTACCAGTCAGTTTGTTCCTACACCTACCCAACTTCTCTCCAGAGGGCCTTATGTCCCTCCTCCACCTTTGGTTGGAGGAGCAAATCGTTCTGGACCAAGTGGCTTCAACCCAGTTGGAGGCACCCATCATTCTGTTGCTTCTGGTTTTCAGATTCTCGTTGCAGGCCAACCTCAAGTTGGGTGACATCTTCAATTTGGGGGGAAACCTCAGATTGGGGGACAATCCCAACTTGGGGGACAACCTCAGATTGGAGGCCAACCTCAACTTGGGGGGAAACCTCAAGTAGGAGTCCATAACCCAGTTTATGGACAAAACGTACCTGTGTTACCATCTCAACCTTGGAATCTTCCTTTCCAAGGGAATCAACAACTGGATGGGGGGAAACATTCTTAAGTTAATTCTTTTGTTCCTCCCAATATCGGTCAACCGTACCTAGGTTCCCTGAATCCTACTTGGGGCCCAAACTTTCAATCTAACATTCCTTTCCAAGGGAACGTACCTAATCAACCTAACCATGTTGGCTATTTTCCCTCAAATCCTCCACAACCGAATCTGTCTAGATTGTCTACTTATTTGTAGACTGCTTACGGTCCTACTAGTATACCTACGAAACTTCCTCCCAAAAATTATCAGTTTCCACAAGTGAACCAACAGTTGCCTTTTTTGGCCACCTTGGATTTACCGGAATTGTCTCTCGTTTGATTATCTGCATGTCCATATGTTGGGTCCTCCTTGAGTCAATGTTGCCAACACCATTGTCATGTCATTCATATGTTGAAGAGAAGTCTAACCTAAATAAGCCTTCTATCGAGTCGGCCATTTGCAGTTATAAATATTCTACCATGTCAGCCTTCCCTGTGTTAGTTTCAAATCACTTCATACTCGGATCTACCTCAAATCTGTTACATATTTCATGTCATTTATGGGGGATACATCAAGGCCCTCCTATGACAAGTATTTTCCTATCGACTCATCTCATTATCCATGAAGAAGACTTAGAAATTGTTTAGTACCTTAGGGCATGCATGCCTCAATGGCAGGTTTCTTCGCTTTCAAGAGTGGGTTCACATCATTGACCCCTGATTGGGAGATTCCATCCAGTGTTCAACTTCAACTAATTTATTCACATTCGTTGGATTGTACTAGAGTACCTTGGGAATCATTGACATCAATGGTGATTTCCCTCGCACTTGTTAACGATTTTCATTAATGACCGGTAATCAAGTGGTTTCTACCATGTTCGACTTCAGCACCTATAATCACATGGTTAGATTCGTACTTAGAGATGACGGAAATGAAGACCCTGGACCTTATCATTTTGATCCAGGTTGTGATGGAGTATTCATGATTTGTATTGACACATAGATCCACTTTGTATGTATCGTGGCTATGACTGGATTTGAGTCATTTTAGAGGACAAATCCACAATGTATTCTTGGTGGCTATGCTGATTCACGATAACATGGATCCACGGTGTATATTTAGTGGCCATGACTCACTTGACATTTTGTAATCTGATTATGGTAAATTCCTAACTCGGACACTGGTATATTATTATGCAGAGGCTTGATTGTTTGTAGGTTCTCGATCGGTGTGCTCCTTGTTTTCGACACACACATTCTAAAAATTATTTCAGCTATCATGAGTTCCAGTCTTATACTTTGGGGGGAATTATGTTACACATTATTTTGGTCACCCCAGTGATCCATTGAAAAACATGTGTTCATGTTCCCAAAAAGAGTTTTTCTCCATGAAGAAGGTGACTGACTTTCTCTTATCAAAAACCCTATTAAGGAAGGTCGTCATAGGATGCACCACATGCAGGATGTGACGATGCCTAATCATCACCCCCTTCTCTAAAGTTGGGTTGCAACATCTCCATGTGATGCTCTATAGCTAGGGTGCGACGATGTCAAAAGACTAAGAAAAGGTCAAGTTTCACGAAATTTCTAAAAGGGGATCTTCTAGAAGATGAGGTGGAATCTGTATGGTTTGGATCTTACTCGCTTCTCTGATTTGGTGGGATCATCCTAATCTCTTCAACCATCTCTCTCTCCCTTATATAAAGAGGGATTTCTCATGGAAAAGGCTAAGGTTAATGGAGGTTGATTCAAGCAAGATTAATATTGAATAGGCTAAGAATTGGATGAGGAATTCTACTTCAGTTCATACTTGAGGGCTTCATTTAATTTCATCAAGTCATTGTGGATCTTCTTCATTCAAGGTTGGAGAAAGTGTGTGTGTTGGAGAAAAGGGCCATCGGAAGGGGACCTTGCGAAATCAACGCTTTTGGTTGTAATCTCCACTTTCATTTAATATGATACAGCAATATGTTTCTTTCCCATAAAACTATTATTGTTTTATTGTATGATTCCTTGATCACATTCATAAGTTCTTTTTGAGTACATTGTGTTGCTTTCACTTTGGTTGGTTTGTGTTCCCTTGCAGATTCAATATCACAAGAGCATTTAAGTGGATCAAGGACGGCAATGGCAAGAAGAAGTGATATTTAAAAGGTATGTTTCCCATCTCTTGTTACTTAGTAAACTCAATGATTAGAACTTAGGGAAAGTTTCATGTTATGTTTTGTTTTGTTCTGGATCTAGGTGGATCTAGGGAGATCTGTTTATGTCCACATTTACCAATTAATCCTATAAAAAAATTGGCGACCATACTGGGGATTCAACTCTCTTTTTGTTTTTTTCTTTCCATTTTCTTTTAGCCTTCCTGTTTTTTCCTGAATTCATTCTCTGAGTTTGTGGGTGATCCACCTGGACTCCCTGTGTCTGAAAGTCCAGTTAATTTTTTTTCCTTTCTCCCAATTATTCCACAATTACAGAGATCATCACACTATACTCCATAGTCAGCCTGCGACAACCCTGTTATGTCATGTCCTTCTTGTGCAATCCAGTGCGACGTCGTCGCACTGTGTCCTACAGGTATCCTGTGACGACCTTTTCTCATCGCACTATGCCCTATTGTCTACCTGCGACGACTCCTGTAGGATTTGTTGGAGTGAGTCATTTTTATTTTTTCACCCAGTTTTGCTTTAGTGTCCTAGGGAGGACTTATGATACTAGTGTTTGATTGATTTGTGAGTTTAAAGCTTGTTGTTGATTGGTTTTTAGTGATTGAAAGACTCTCTTTATCAATTTCGCAAGTGTTTTGCTTTTGATCTTTGTCACAAGGATATAACCTCTGGATATTTATCTAAGTGCTTGTTTGACCAGGGATATTTGATTTGTTTGTAGTTTTGGATGGATTTTGCTTTCCAGATTGTTTGTTGATTGAAAAACATTTTTGTTTACATTTGACAAAAAGCTTCTCAATCATTTCATTTTTTTCTATGTTATGAGTTTCATTTGGGAATTGTGTTGAATGTATTGATTTCCTTGGATTACGATTTCCTTTCATCATTATATCTATGATATGATTTGGGAAACGGAGAACTGAATTGATTTATTCTTTTTAGTAATATATGATAAGAAAATGTTTGCATTCGGAAAAAAAAAATTAGAGAACATTGGAAATTTTTATAGTCTTTGATTATTTGGAATTGTGTTCATTCAAGAAATGAGAAATAGTATTTCATAGCACTTGTACTTCAGTGAAAAATACCTTCTCCCTACTATAATTAGAGTTCATTGAATTGAAAATTGCACATTCATCTCTTCTTGCATTTTATTAGGTCAATGTCACAACTCCATCAATTTCATCTCCATCTCCCTTTTGAGTAAACAACAACTCTTAAAATACAGCGTAATTTAAAATTTATTAGTAACTTTTATTTTCTAGAAATTCTCTTCACCAACATTAGCTAGGATAGTTCCTTGGAATAGGTTGTAAGGCACACTCTCCAAAGCATCAAAACACACAGTAGTATCTTGTGATAGGGAGAGTTCAAATGTAATTGCTACATTTTTTCCTAGGAAGCCCTTCTCACACAAGGGTCAAATTTGAAGTCGCATTAAGACTGGCAGAGTTACTCGCCCTACTTTTTTGGTCTTGGTGTAGAGATTGTGCGTATTATTAGGGGTCACTTGAAGGTATACCCATGATTATGTGTGGGAGCCTTTTGAGTTGATTTCGGGCTAGATACATTGCCCTTGCGTGTGGATCGGATTGTCGACTATTTCCCCAGTCATCATTGTTGTAGTTGGTAACCTTAGTAGCCTATCTCTTTAGGGTCTTACAAGAGGTGACTGTGGAGGGGAAAGTCTTCACGGTACCTGGAATCAACGTTGGCCAAACTCACTTGGGCTTCTTTGAGGGTATACCCATGATTATGTGTGGGAGCTTGCACTAGGGTGTAAGTCCGTTAAGAAGATCGTCAACTTAAATTTTCCACCCATTTTATCCCAGCCCCTTCTTGTCTTGACTTCATGACGTTGGATTTCATCACCAACTAGTGATTTCAAAATAAGAAGGTTTGTTTGCTTGGTTTGATTTCTAGATTGTATTAGTGATTGTTGTTTGTTTCCTGAGTTGGCCATAGGTTTTTTTCGTTCTTTACTTGGTTCGGCCAACATCAGCGTTCTTCATTCACGTAGGATGCAAGGATTACCTCTGGAAGATCCGGAAGGTTGCCTTCCTTTGCCTCCCAATTCACCAGAAGGCTCTCCTGAGGGAGTTGTCAATAACGAAGTAGCTTCACAAGTTGGAATTTCACACTATTTAAAGGGATTCTGAATTCTTTCAGATTCTTTAGAGTCATTTCGACGTCCCCAAAATCCATTATTGAATATTAGACAAGACGCACGGTTACTCCAGATGAATTTATCAGGAGAACTCGTTATTATTGACAACACTAGAGTACCTACCAGACCTAACGTAGAATTTGGAGTAGATGTTCCACTCTTTCAAAGTGAATCATTTAGAACCCCAGCCCACATTGTTGGGATTTTTAACCCTAAATTTTCCCCCATGACAGTACATGATCTTTATGGCAACCTAGGGTCGAGTCCTAACCCACCTATGGCATCACAAATGACTCACACATATGTTACCTATAGGATACCTTTAGACCATTTTACTGGCACAACCAGTAGTGTCACCACGGTTCAGACCAATTGTTGGTTGGTGCTCACTCAATTCTACCTCTCCATATGGCCCATTCTACTATGGTCCCACATGCTACAACTATTTCTACCAAAAATGTGTTATCACTCAAGCTCTTATTGGAATGCCACTTCCGTCTAGACCAAATCCTTCACTTCCCCCTAGGTATAACACTCTGAACACTTCCATTGTTATTCCCACCCAGAATCCATCTAGAGGGTCAAAACTCTTTATTCCTCCTGGGTATAATGTTGCCAGTCAGTTTGTTCCTACACCTACCCAGGTTCTCTCCAAAGGGCCTTACGTCCCTCCTCCACCTTTGGTTGGAGGAGAAAATCATTCTCGACCAAGTGGCTTCAATCCAGTTGGAGGCATCCATCATTCTGTTGCTTCTGGTTTTCAGATCCCCGTTGCATGCCAACCTCAAGTTGGGGGACAATTTTAATTTGGGGGGCAACCTCAGATTGGGGGACAACCCCAACTTGGGGGACAACCTCATATTGGAGGCCAACCTCAACTTGGGGGGCAACCTCAAGTAGGATTCCATAACCCAGTTTATGGACAAAACATACCTGTGTTACCATCTCAACCTTGGAATCTTGCTTTCCAACGGAATCAACAACCGGTTGGGAGGAAACATCCTCAAGTTAATTATTTTGTTCCTTCCAATCTCGGTCAATCAGACCCAGGTTCCCTGAATCCTACTTGGGGCCCAAACTTTCAATCTAACGTTCCTTTCCAAGGGAATGTACCTAATCAACCCAACCATGTTGGCTATTTTCCCCCAAAACCTTCCCAACCGAATTTGTTGGGACTGTCTACTTATTTGCAGACTGCTTACAGTCCTATTGGTATACCTATGGGACTTCCTCCCCAAAATTACCAGTTTCTACAAGTCAACCGACAGTTGCCTTTTTTGGCCACCTTAGATTTACCAGAATTGTCACTCGTTTGACTATCCACATGTCCATATGTTGGGTCCTCCTTGAGTCAATGCTACCAAGACTATTGTCGTGTCATTCATATGTTCAAGAGAAGTCTAACCTAAATAAGCCTTCTATCGAGTCGACCATCTACAGTTATAAATATTCTACCATGTCGGCCTTCCCTGTGTCAGTTTCGAATCACTTCATACTTTGATCTACCTCAAATATGTTACATATTTTGTGTCATTGATGGGGGATACATCAAGGCCCTCCTGTGACGAGGCTTTTCCTGTCGACTTCAACTCATTATCTAGGAACAAGGCTTAGAAATCGTTTAGTACATTAGGGCTTGCATGCCTCAATGGAAGGTTTCTTCGCTTTCAAGAGTGGGTTCACATCATTGACCTCTGATTGGGAGATTCCATCGAGTGTTCAACTTCAATTCATTTATTCACATTCATTGGATTGTACTAGAGTACCTTGGGATTCATTGACATCAATGGTGATTTCCCTCACACTTGTTAATGGTTTTCATTAATGACTAGTAATCAAGTGGTTTCTACCATGTTTGACTTCAGCACCTGTAATCACATGGCTAGATTCTTACTTAGAGATGAAGGAAATGAAGACCCTGGACCTTATCATTTTGATCCAGGTTTCCATGGATTATTCATCATTTGTATTGACACATAGATCCACTTTGTATGTATCGTGGCTATGTCCAAATTTGAGTCATTTTAGAGCATAGATCCAGAGTGTATTCTTGGTGGATATGTCGATTCACGATGACATGGATCTAAAGTGTATATTTAGTGGCCATGACTCACTTGACATTTTGTAATATGAGTATGGGAAATGCCTACCTCGGACACTGGTATATTATTATGAAGAGGCTTGATTGTTTGCAGGTTCTCGATCGGTGTGCTCCTTGTTTCCGACACACACATTCTACAAAGTATTTCAGCTATCACGAGCTCCAATATCATACTTTGGGGAGCATTTTGTTACACATTATTTTGGTCACCCCAGTGATCCATTGACAAACATATGTTCATGTTCCCAAGAAGAGTCTTTCTCCATGAAGAAGGTGACTGACTTTCTCTTATCAAAAACCCGATTAAGGAAGGTCGACACAGGTTGCACCATACGTAGGATCCGAAGATGCCTGATTGTAGTGTTCCCAAGGCCGAGCCCCGTTGCAGATCATGTTATATGCAAAGAATTGTAAATATGTTCTATAGGTTGGTGAGCCAAGTTTTGAATAAGCGGTAGGCTTATGAG